>VWZU01008081.1:417930-479686 GCA_013397095.1 Sterrhoptilus dennistouni | reverse complement strand
GTGTCAATTGTAGAAAAAAAAAAAAAAAAAAAGCGCTACATATTAAGTTCAGCTTATGGACTCATCACACATGATAACTTTTCCACATGTTTCCCCATGGAGCAGACTGAAATCATTCCTCTTCTATGTGTCTTCAGGCTACAAAGCAGTGACTGCTATTTTGTGTGAAAAAAAAAAAAAAAGAGAAATTTCATTGCCTCACGGGAAGGCAAAATAATAATATGGAAGGAACCTTCAATGTTATTNAGGGACTGCTAGTTTGGGTGAAAAAAAAAAAAAAGAGAAATTTCATTGCCTCACGGGAAGGCAAAATAATAATATGGAAGGAACCTTACATGTTATTAACTAGGAGAGAAGATATAAATAGGATGTAGGTAGCAGACAAACAAGATTTTTCTTGATTATTTCATTGTGATTATTTCTTTCATTAAGCAATTAAAAAAGACAAAATAACTCATAAAATATATTTATTTCTTAGAAAGAAATATGAACTCTGTTTGAAAAATTTTGTGTTTTTCTAATTAGAATGAGTAGAACAAGACATTTCATTCACTTCTACCATGAGTTTTTGTTCTGCTCATCTTTAAGTTGCTTGTTAGTAGCAAAAAGTAAAGACAGGCATGGTTTATCAGGCAAAAGCTTTTTAATGGAAACATGTTGTCTCAGTAACATATCTTTCTATGAAGACATGGGAGACCTTAGCTTAGCTGGTATCCCCATACAGTGCAATGGTCACCTCAGAGACCAGGTTCAGTCCTTGCTTTACCTGACTCATTTTACAGCTTTGTAGATTTCACCTAGTGGCTGAGAGTCTCACTGTGATTTTGCCTGGAAGTGCACAAACATGCAGAAGTAAATCATAGAGTTAGAAAGCTCTGTATCCAAAAAGGCTAGCACACAGAGGTTATCAAAGACTGTCACTCAGGCATCAATATCTCAGTCTGCAATGTCGCAGTATATCATTTATGTGTTAAATTTGCACTGATATATTACAAACATTTTGTTATTAATTAATCAATAAATCCAGTTTTTGTTAATGCCATGATCTGGAATTATGCAGGTGTAACCTCAAGTCTTTTTCTTCAACAAATTTCACAGCACTATAGAGTAAACTTGTAGAAAGAAGGAGGACATGTAGTACTTCTGTTATTTTCATGTGTCTTTAAATGCCTTGCTTTCAGGGCAAGATGAGGCAAATATTAATTAGCTAAATATTAACAAAAATCTCCTATTGTTTTGTACTTTATTTTCTACCAAACATCTTCCAGTCATCATTCAGAGCTTTCATTTTTGGAAAGTGAAAGGAAGTACAACAGAAAGAAGACACCAGCAGACACCATTTCCCTCCATATTGCTGGTCCAGATTTTTCAACACCTGAAGATTTTATAAGAAATGAATGCAAAGTAAAAAACAAGTATTCAAAAAGAATAAGATCTTTGAATAAGATCCCTTTCTAAGCATGTTGATTATATAATTTTGACTTGTATATCCAGGTTCTCTAAAGATATCCTCACCAACTTGATGGAGTCTTTAGACAACTTACCCAATGAATTGAATAATACAATTTTCCTATTATATTCAATTTAATGATATTCAGCTTACAGATGGTTCCATAGCAAAAAGGAGTAGATAAAACACAAAACCAACTCATAGTTCTGAGAATTGAAAGAGCCTGACATTTTTCTTTTTAAGTAAATATCATATTTTAATTGCTGTGGCCCCAAGGTAACCATAAAGTCATGCACTGACAGCTCATGTGGATTTTATGGGGCTGTTTACTCTGTTGTTCATGAAAAACAGTTTGTTTAGCAACTGCTGCTGCTCCTGATGCTCAGATCACCTGTAAGTGAGAAAACATCTTCTTAAATAAAGAAAAAAGTATTTAATATTTTACTTGCAATGAAAAACCTAAGGAAAAAAACTATCTGAGTATAGAGTCAAAGTGAGGAGTTAAGAAGAAGAGATGGCTCAATTATTGGCTTTGTTCCCTGGCTGTGCTATTTACCTTCCACTTTTAGTGGGTTTTTAATTTCATTTGAGAGAAGCTGTGGTTACCCCATCCATGGAAGTATTCAGGGCCAGTTTGGATGTGGCATTGAACCTCTTCAAGAGGAGAGTGTTCCTGGTCATGACAGGAGATTTGGAACTAGATGACCTTTACCATCTCTTCCAACCCAAAGCTTTCTATGATTCTGCAAATGGGGATGTTTTCCTTGACTGCAAAGATGGACTATGGGTACCTAACATCTTTCATTTTCTAATTTCTCAAGTTCTAACATGACATTAAAGATGGTTTCCAGGTCTTTTTTATTAGTTTTCCAGGTTTTCAAAGCTTTCTGCACTTTAATGATGTACATTTACAGTGTAACATAGGGTCATGAAACCACTGAGTGTATGTATGTTAATAAATTTGGTGTTCAGGGATTTTATGTTGGTATGAGGATTTCTAGACAGCATGTATGTCATTCAATGGATTTTATGAAAGACATAAACTAACGCAAATCTATGATGTAATTTGCACTCTGGCAAGCAGTGATACCAATAGTATTTTTGAAGATGTGATTTATAATTTTTAACAAACAAATATTTTTAGAAAGTGTATAGATAGATGCTGCAGCAGGAAACAGCTAGTAATAACCTGAAGTCTATAGTGAGATATTTAGTTGTCTAATGTGATGGGAATGTCCCATTTTTAAATTATTTGAAACAGGTAATTTTAAATTTCATTATGTGCTTTTCAAACTAAGATTTGGTGTCCAATGTTTCATAAAACTAGTAATCTCTATTCCGGTTGTATCTGATTTTTTTCTCCTAGCTGCTTCGCTTTTCCACAATATAATGGCAGATAGCTCTATTTCTACTTAACAGAATAAGTACTGTCCATACCTTTCCACTTCAAAAAACACATCTTCAGCTTTCCTAATCACCTGAAACCACAGTCACTTATAGCTAGCAAGCTGAAATATTACAATGGGGGATATTTTCTAAGGCATAAAACCCTCAATTACATACCATTTAGAGTCAATTGGAATTTGAAGCCTTTCTGCTTATGTATATGTTTGGCATTATTAACTCACATCATTTTCTATTTAATCCCCTGACGATCAATTAACCAGGAAGGATGTGGCAGACCTCAATTGTATGGAGTAAAGGACACATTGTCCTTGCAATATGAGACTCAAATAAAGTACTATGTACATGGATTAATAGATTTTACCTTTAGTTATTTTACCATCTTGGCCATGATTCAGAAATGTATAGAAGCACATGCTGGGATTTATGCTCATTTCTTTCATATTCAAGCCAATGAGGCATGAGCAAATACTCAAATAAGGTCAAAGAGACCTTAACATAAGAGACTTTGTGAATTACTCTTTCAAAGATAGGAGAAAGAAGGAAATTTGCTAAACTTCACTATTTGATATGTCTCAAAGTTTAGAACTACAGATATTAGATAACCTAGAAACAAAAGAATTATTCCCAATTAGTAATGAAGAAATTGATCCGTATTTTTACTATTATATAATAGACTGAATAAAAAAATGAAAACTTTGGAAGTATCAAAGCATTTAAAACTATTCTCTTCCTCAGTATAAGTCAAGCTTCTTTAATTATATCAATTAAATATTTATTTAATTAAATTCTATACTATTGCCTTAATAATAATAATGAAAGCATCGTGATTGTGAAGAAGTGACTTGTAATCTTGTAAAAATACCCAAAGTCCTTCTTGCTAATTTTACCTTCTGTGAAATCCACAATCATTATTAAAAAGCCAGAGGTCTGGTATTTCTTTGTTGTTCCATTAACTTGAAAGGAAATTATATATTAATATTCATTTGTGACTTCCCAGAGAATAACCACACCAGGGATGGGAAGGAGGGCATAGTGCTGCAGTAGTTGCAGGAATAAAGTATGGTAGATATTTGTCTCTGAAGAAAAGGAAAAGGATGCCTTCAAAAAAAAAAAAAGGCATTTTTTAAAAGCTCTACTTTTAAAAGGCATTAAAATTTTTGTACTGTGCTATAAATGGACCTCTGTTCTATAAGCTGTACCTCAACAAGATGACATTGGTTGTCATGTCAAATCTCAATAGGCCGCCTTTACTCATGTTCTGCTAAGTGAAGAAATGCCACTGTAGCAAAATGAAACATAACCTTTAATATTTCTTTCTTTGGTCTGGGCTTCAGTGAAATGCAAGAGAAATGTAAGAAATCCTTCCCTCTCAGTGGATTTGGTTTAAGCCAGCCTCTCTCCTTCAGAGCTATTGTCAGTTGGGAGTTTTTCCGAGAAGAAAGAGATGTTATTTTGTGTTCCCCTTTCAGTCTTTGTCAGAAGAAGACAAAATTAGATTAATATATATGCCTGTCTATTTTGTTACTGCAGAAAGCAAGAAGTACTGTTGCAAGTCTCACATTTTATTTAATGTTCCTGGCTCAGATACAAATATCTATAATTTTTGTATGGATTACTCGATGGAGCCTCACTGTTCTTCAGAGGCATGGCTTTAGGACTGATAGAGCTCAACAGCTCTCTGTCCCTACCAGGAGTCTCTCAGCTTGAAGTACCTCTAGAATGTCTGCAGAACTTTAGTTACAATTCAGGAAACACAGATATCCTAATTTGGCTCACAGATCACTTGAAATTGCAGAGAAGAAGTTGATAAACTTAGTTTTGCTGTTTCCTTACCATCACCTCTATTTAGCATAACAGTATGATAATACTGTTACTTTTCATAGAAGACATTCTGGGTTTTAAAATGGAAATGAAAAGGGACAATCTCAGCTTAGACTCTGTAAAGAATCTTCGCCCTGCTTGTTCTTCCTATTTTATTTTTCTTTTCCTTCTCATGGGTACAGTAGTCCTGTTGCAATATTCAAATGAAATTTCCATTAATCACAAGCGAAAATAAGTTAATGATGACTGTGGAATAGAACCTGGCTAGAGGCATATGGCCTTCAACATGCCTATGAAATGCTACTTTGCCAAAAAAATGCTATGTCTCCCCCAAAGTACCTGCTTTTGAGGATCATGAGTTACAAATAACTGGTTTATCTTCATCCTTCTCAGATTAGTTTATGAGGGCTACAGAAGTCAAGGGGAAATAAGACAAATGGTCAAGAAAAATATTCACTTTTTTTATCATCTACTTCTGTGTTGTCTTCAAGAATGTCTTTTACAAAGAATGGGATTTGTTGTTACAAAGAAGTTACTCCTGTTCATTGAAGATTAGGTGGTCCCTCTTAATATTCTTCATTCACTACACATATGGGAAAAGTATTTTCCCTGATATGGAAATCCTAACAGGGTGTCTTGTTCCAGATCCAGCTGGTAGAATGGAATGCAGGAACTGAATCACCCTCTGCACAGCTTGTCTCTCACAGCAGGTATATTCATATACAAAGATATGAGATAGAGTAGCTCTAAATGCTCAACATGTTTGGAAAGATTTCATGTGCATAAAAACTGGACAGTTTGGCTCTTTCAGGAGGAATTAATTTATTTTTTTTTAACCTTTCCTTCCCAATTTTTTTTCTTTCCTCCCACGGCTATTTATAAATAGAAATCACAATTCACATGGCATGAATTGTAAATGTAATCACCAGCACAAATAATGGTTAAAAGGCTCAGAAATGTTGGGATCTTCTACTTTGGCAAACAAAGGCTGCATTGTTCAGAGGACAGGAATCAGAGAAAAAGATTTTGTTGCACTGTGGGAAAGTACTGATCAATCTTTAAACTTATGGTAATACCTTCAGTTGAAATAAAGGCGGCTAAGACTTTTGATAGTGTATAAATCCTACTAATACTGAATTAAAGTGGCTCTTCTGTTCACCTTGTCATTTCATATAACTAATTCTTCATTTCAGCAGCTACATACAGGTTGGCATTTGAGGTTTAATTGATACGCAGTGTGCTGCTAGAATGTAATGTCTCCCTTAGTAAAATTTATTCTTTATTGTGCTCAGGAGAAACATTTTTATAATTTACTGGGCACGTCTGTGAAGTGAAAACATTAGAATTGTCACAGAATAGACACATGCAAACATGTTTCCCTTTACTTAATTTACTGTTGTTATGAACAGACATCTCAATACATTTGCAATAGAATAAGACTCTGCAAAGGAAGAAATAATATTTTACAGACAACATAAATCAATGTCACTCTGCTGATGGTAATGCATTCTCATAAATCTACATGAGCTAAGAATCTGTCCCTACAAACCATCTGTCACTACTGATACCTTGACTATCCAGTGAATGACTGACACTGAATGTCCAGTTTGCTTTAAGTTATATTTGAAAGCACTATTCATTTTTTTTCAGACTTAAAATGTGCTTAAACAGAGACAGAATTATAATGACACTGAGAATTTTCCTTTTTAACCATCCAGAAATTTTCATTGTGATAAATACCTGATTCAAAGTCATGTCACAGAACATGCCATGGGAAAAGAAATTAGTTCAAACAGTATAGGGATGTTTTTATCATAGGTTTCCATACAATTTGTTTAAATTCTTTCAAAGACTGTACTTGTTTTTTTTGAAAAATAATGTAAAAAAGGTCATTAATATAACATAATATGTAAGTCCCACATCTCTTAATACTGCCTACTGCATAATTTTCCCCCTTTATTGAAATCAATATTTTTCTTAAAATTCAATATGAATCTGAAATCAAAAAATAATTTTTACTATCAAATTTTGGTTTTTTATATTTTGTAATGTGTATTAAAGAAGTTATTTAAAATAATTGCATTTTTGTAACATTTGTGTATGAAACTCAAGTTTAGAGGTGTCTTTTAAAAACAAATTCTAAAACTTAGAAAGCAAATGCAGACATTATTTTATTTTTGACACAAAATACTACTACTATGTAATTCAGTAATTTTTGCATAAATATATAAATTATTTTAATTATAGTAATTAAAATTAACTTTCTTAACAATCAGGGAAATTGTAATTTGAAGTATATATTTAATAATTTTTTATCCTTTTTTCTTTTTTTCATTTTTCTCCCCCAGTTCAGTGTACTAAATTGATTAATTTTTTTTTGCATTCCCCTTCAATTCAAACAAACTAAACCAACCCTGCATTTAAAAAAAAGGCTATTAAAGAAATGACAGTTCTTCAGTGACACAATATTGATAAAATAAAAGCAAAATTGATTCTCAGTTTATGGTCAAATGATAGAGTGAAAATGTTATTTATATCATTATTTGTATCATAAAAATATACTAAAACCTTTATTTTTTCCCTTTTCCAAGAGAAATAACACTTAGGAAAAACCTATGCTTGCATGTGTGGGAATGTTTGCAACTCTGCTGGCTTTCTTTCTGTAGTTTGGGAATGGGAACACACATAAAACTCTAGTAAAGGGGTTGGAGAGGTCTGGTGTAACACTATGCTCTGTTCACATTGGCCAAAACTTTTGTAACATATTTTATGTTTGCTACTTGTGTTTCTTGGAGTAGCAGGCGTATGTAGGGAACAGTGGATGTGGTGTTACAAGAATTCAATGAACAGAACAATGCAAAGAACATTCTGTGGGCCATGGAATAACTGAAACCTTCCTTTTATACAAGAAAATGCTGCCAGTAGGCATAAAATAGTTTGAAAAGTATTATGAATTTGCAGGTTATAGTGTTTCCCAGTTATCAGTCTGTTTGCCCACTGCCCTTCATGAAGATATTAAACTCCTTCAGAGGTGTGTATTTTTGACTACTAAAGTGCACAGCAGTTTATGCGTTATTTTTAGTTCTGATAAATCCAGTTTATGAAAGTCAATACTTAAGTGTGTTTTTACTGTCCATATTCTGTCCTCATCAGTGGCATCAAAAACTACAAAATCAGGTCAGGAAGTTGAAAACTGGATGTAGAATAGTGCAGATGTAAGGGCATCCTGTACATTACTCAGCCATGTGATTGCTCTCTCAGAACAATTCATAATCTGGTGTTCAGGATGTCACAGGTACTACATTACTCTGTTAATAGATAAATTACTAAGACAGACAAATGCAATCGTGGATAATAATAAATGCTCCTGGTTATACCTGATGGTCCAAGAACACCTCACTTGGACAGACTGCATGAATTGTACTTTGAAGAAAGATGGAAGTTAACTTTGTGTCAATCACTTCCAAAATTTCTTTTGGAGCACCTCAGCCTGGTAAAGATACCTCAGGTTGTCTCACAGCACAACACTTCCAGAAGGCAGTAGTACTTCAACACAGTGAGGATGACTAGAGGGGTCACTGATCCATTAAGCAGTAATGAAGCAGCAAAGAGATGAGACAAAGAGCATAGTTAGGGGAATGACTGTTCGTAAGGTGTTTTCAGTAGTATCTGCACCACAATGAACCTGATTGTTTTGCTGATTCAGTCATGCTTGACATGCCATGAACTCAGCAAACAGCAGTTGTTCCCCTCCGCCACTTGCTCTCACAAACACTATGCCCAACCAACCAGATTGCACAATGATTAAAAGGTCATCAAATCTACTGGAGAGTCTGAGTTGTGCAAAGAGACAGGGAAAAGAAGGAATACAGGCAGAAACAGAAAATTGTGTACACTCAGTAGAGACGGAGAAACAGACCATAAGTAGAAACTGAAGGAGATAATGCAATTTTCTGCCAGCTAACATTCCAAGAGAGAAACCACTAGCCTCAAAGTCTGTTTTGGACACGAAACAGAATGATGGGAAAGAAGTACCTTGTAGTTAGGGAACTGAAGGAAAGAGAGTGATGTAGAAAAAATACTATGAGACATTAGAAATCTTATTAATTTCTTACAAAAATAAGAAACTCAAAAAATAAGAAAATAGAAAGAACCAGGGTTCCTCAGCTACTTATATTTTACATAATAAAATTTGGTTCAAACTACAGATTTTAGAAAAATAATAAAGCAAGTTAAGATTGTTCTAAGTGAGCTGGAATATTTCAATCTTCTATAACAGCAGTGAAAAATCAAGAGCTTCAATCTTCAGGAAAAGCACATGCATATACATACCCAAGGGATTACAATGTAAAAGATTGCAATGCAATTAAATGAACATGCTTATTTCAGTCACTCTTCCAAATTGAAATTGAAGAATTTTTTAGCTTGGGATTTTTAATATTTATTTTATTTTTTTTAAAGTCAAGAGACATGTATTTTGGCATGTTGAAATCAATAGTGAATCTCTTTTGCCATAAAAACTATCTCTTAATTTTCTCTTTGTTCACAAAGAGAAAAAAGTTCACAAGCTTTTGGGACTGGAAAAATAAGTGAAATCCAGGATCATCTCAAAGGTTCCCATCCAGTTAACAAGGACCATTTAAGCATAATTCCTTTACACATAACAATTGCTACTGCACAAGTAAATCTGTTAGAAATACTATTTGTGAGAAATGTCAGCGTGCCCCAGTGTGCTCCAAAGAAGTTGAGGGCAGGAGCAGACCAAGTGCCAAAGGTAAAATGCACACCTGTCACAAGGCTGATTGATGTATCTGTTGCTTACAAGTGAGTCATGCAGTCAAAGCATCCTGCTTGGGTTGGTCTACAAGGCCAAACCTCACAGCTGTGTAGGTACCTTTACTTAATATTTCTTTTCACATTGTACTTTATAATTACCCTGCTGCTTTTGCAACAGGAGTAAAATTCAAATGAGGGGAGCAGTTCTATTAAGAAGTCCTGAGTACTTACAGAAGAGAAATCACCTTCAGGCTTTATAGTATATATGAAAAATTAGGACAGATGTGACTCACTGGAGCTCAAGTAAAGTGAAAACTTCTTTTTATCCATTAAATCAGTGGTAGAAAAAAACCCCAACATTTAATGCAAACTGAATTTGCAGTTTACTTTAGGGGAATTTGCCAGTTGCAGACATAAAACCTGCAATGCAATCTAGCTAAGCAATGCTCGATTGCTACAAGCACAGAAGCATTTTCTAAACTCCTAAGTGAACTTGAAGTTATAGATTTAGCATTGTTTGCAGACTACTAAATATTCCAGGTCCCACTAGTCCTGTACTGTCCAAACCCTGTTTTCCACAAATTAGATTCCTAGTGCAGAACCCAAAGCAGCACAAGAGGCGGGGGAGGGAAGGCATGTGGCTGAAATTATGGACTTCTTGCATAAGAGAAAATTGGAATGTCAATCTTTGCCTGTTTCCCAAGACAATAAATCTTTGAATTAACTGTGTTCATGAGCACTTGAAATGAAAAGCCAGCTATACTTCCTCTCAGCCACTTTAACGAAGCACAGAGGGGAAAAAAAACAATCTAACAGTAGGAAGGAAAAAAAAGCTGAACAGGCATATAAACTTTGGCACATAGAAAATTAAAGCAGTTTAAAAATTGTCTTCACTTAATAGTAACCCAAACTGTTTGAAATAATTGCTGTTCAGCAACAAAGATAAAGATACGCTACTTCACATAAATATCTAATGACTTCAACATGAGGAACTAACTATAATGGAGTGTCATATTAAAATATAAAAAACCACTGATGGAAGTTTCAGCAGCAATGCAATCTCTAAAGTTCCATTTTATGGTGAGCTGCAGGTTTGGTGATTAGTGATGGGTGCAAAAGCATTATAATTCAAAGAATATATATACTTACCTGATAAGTACCATTATGATTATCCTTTTTAAATGCAAACTGCAAAGAGGACAACTGTAAGTGTTATTCAGAAAGCTCTAGTGCCAAAAGCATGTTTTTAAATGTCAAAATACAAGTAAATTTTGAAAAGCTGCATAAAATACTTTCTAACAACCTAAAATAGTATCATCTGGAGCTTTCAAAGTAACACACATAGGGAATTAAAAAAATTTAGATGTTTATTTTTAGGGTTTTTCTCATCACAGATGATAAATTCAAATTAATTTTTTATTCAAATATTGGTGACTGAATAAAGGATGCAAGCCTTTCAAATGTGGAATATAAATATCAGCTGGGGAGAAAATGCAGTATAGTACAATAACATATATGTGTATTTTTTCTCATTTATGTTGAAAAAGGACATGTGTAAAACAGTTATAAAATAATACATGACAGTAGAGATTGTTACTCTTATGAAGTTATAGCTAATGTGTTCAAATATATTCATATTTTCATTTAATTTTTTTTCTTACAATGATAGAAAAACAGAAAAAAAAAGGATGGAAGTAAAAGTTTCATGTCATTTCATTCCATTCCACTAACATTCATTAAAAAAGAGAAAAAAAGAATTGTGAAGCTCTTGGTTATTTTACCAGCTAGATTTAAAGTAAACTTCAAGGAATTATTCTAATTGGATTATATATTTACTTAAGAATGGAGGAGTTGCAGTAGCACAAGTACTTCTTAAAAGCTCTACATGTTCAGGATCTGAATAACAAAAAAAAAGTCTTGAGTTATAGAAAGACAAGAAGTCTGGCCTTCCTGTTCAGTTCTGCTTCTTACTCTTCTGTATTTATCCATGGGAAAGCATACCCATCTGTACAACCCTTATGCTTTGATCCTTTGATCTTGACAGAAATACCCCCACTAAAGAAATTTGGACCAAGTCAACTTTATTTTTTAATAAGTCTGGACTGTAGAGGAATCATCTGTATCATTGAATTAAATATTTCAAAATTAATCACTCAGATTCCTCTGATAAGCTGTGCTTCATAGCAAAGAAATATACTTAGAGGAGGTGGATATGTTTTTGTGTCCACGAATATCAGGACTCATAAATTACAGCACTTTTTCTCACTACTGCTGCACGGTAGGGGAAACAGGGCATGATTACATTCTTCCATCTATTGTCTCATTTTTTAGATATTTTATCAGCTGATGTAAATTAGAAATGCCTTCAGGTCATTTTAACTCACCATTGACATGATCATCTTGCTTACAATGATAGCATTCAGAAAAGTACAAAATGAAATTCAAGAACAAAGGCATTACTTGCATTGTTTGTGATTTAGCCATTACCACCAGGCTGAAGTCCTCCATGATTTCAAGTTGTTCCTAAGCGTATTGACCTATTTTCCTCAAAACCTCACTGCAACATCTTCTTTATCATGCAGCTTTTAATTCAAATATTACACAGAAATAACACGATAAGATTAAAAAGTTTCAGAAGGATAAAAAATTTAAACTTTGGGAAAAGCAATGTAGTTCCCCAGTGTGGTCTGATCTGAAAGCATACCTTCATACCATTTCTCCTTTTACAATGTGTAGAAATTTTAAAATATCCAGGATGGACTATCAGACAAGCAAAAGTAGTCCCTGCTCTTTTTACATCTATATTACTTCATGTATCTAATATCCAACTCCTAGTTCTTAATAGAAGTAATTTGGAAATACTCAGTGTACACATTTATTGCTGGGAGCTGAGATTCCAAGAGTTTGAATGGTTAATGAAACACTGTGAGATTTCCCAGCAGCCATATTAAGATTTACCTTTCATACCAATATGACACAAAAGCATCAAAACTGCACTCTGACCTTCATTCATGTAATTTAGTTAAAGTACATCAATCTTATTTTCTTTTCTTGGTTGAGTGGAGATCATGCTGTTTAATTTTAGGAACAATTTGCCCATGGTGTATTAAGTAGCACATTATGTGTTGGCGAAATGTAATATTGGAAAAAAAAAAAGAGGGATAGCAGAAGGAAATGTACCCTGTAAAAAAAAGTTTTTTAAAAATCTATGAATTACCTGTTCTGTGCTCTGCAAGATGATTGTCTTTGCACCCAGTCAAAGACACTATCATCTAATCAGATTTTACTCAGAATTTCATGTCTCTCCACTCCGAGAAAAAAGAAACACAGGCTGGTTAAAAGATGATGCCTGAGATTAAAAGGAAAAATCAGTTATCAGAGGCAAGACTGAAGAAGATTGAACTGCCTAAATTAGAAAATGGAATCTAAAACCTGAAGCTTGGTGGCTGCCTGGGTTTCCTAGACACTGGTATTTTGCAATATGTTGTTCAGGCCGTTTCAGGTGAAGTCCTAACTGTACTACACCTCTTTGTGAAATTTAAAAATAAATGCTACTCAACAATGCTGACTTGGTACAGCAGCACCAATATCCAAAATTCAGACTTAATGGCTTTTTTTAAATCAATACCCACAACTGCCACCCAGTTTTCCATAGTAGTCAACTCCAGAAAACAAAGCCCTCCTCAGAGGGTGAGCATGCAAGCCCAAATTTCTTATCTGTCGGGCTCTATCAGGAGGCAGGTAAGATTGTGTGCCCATGTCTCTGTATGTGTAAAGATACATGGAAATATTTGGCTTATTCCTTTCTTTCTCTTCTTGAGGGTAATATCAAAAAGTGGTATTATTCATTTGTGATTAAAATATATCTGCCATATTTACACTGTTTACACAATTTCCTCAATATGATTTCTTACTTTGTTTTGTGCCTCTGACATGTTTCAGTCTACATTTCTAATTACATTAACTAGTGCACAAATTTAACTAGAATTTTTAAATAAATATATCCCAAAGTTGTATTCTATACTTTTGTTATTTTGTCTGCAATATCTAATCCTTATTTATGTAGAAAAAATTTTCATGATGTGATTCGAAAATCAGTAACTTAGGAAGATTTTTCAAAGTAGCGAGGCCAGACTTTTCAGGTTCTGTGGTTTCATTGACATAAGAATATCTATAGTATTATGCCATTTATTTCCAGTAGCAAATTCTGCACTGTGTACTTCATCAGACTGCAAGACCTTTTCTACCACATGTGGACTTCAGTACAGTTGTCCCTTTACCCTCTACACTGCATTTGTCGTTGTGCTAAGCAACAAGATTACCCTGTGACCTTCTTTTTGAGTGTGGTTGTCCATTAAATAAATGTTAATTCATTCCAGCATCATCATTCTAATACGTTATAATGACCTTAGGTTCCTTCTAGGTGGAAATGAAGACAATTGTTATACCAAATGGTTTATTCCAAGAGTTAATTATATTGTGAATCCTTTAGGAAGTACAGTAAAATCCCTCTAGCAATGCAAACCTTTCGCACAGGGTCAGACAACCCTAATTGTTCATCTCCTATACCAGTGTTAAATGCTATTAGCACAAAAATTATAACTCTGGCTACCTTGCCATGTCAAAGTATTCTGGACAAGGAATGGGCCATATCCATGCCACTATAGTAACTCTTGGTGGGAAAACATTTAGTTGTAGTTGTAGCTTTCAGACAAGACCCAGCAGGCTAAAAAGGGGCAGTCATACTCTGTTCTTTAAATCCTAAATTCAGCATGTTCTCCCATATTTCTCTCTGTAAGGACTGTGGCATTGAGCTTTCCATCCTAGTCTGGCTTTTTTAGGTTTCCTAAAACATATTATAAGACTAACAAATCTAAAATTTTCTGAGAGAAATTAATATGGGTTGGTGTTTTTCTGCATCAGGTGAAAGCTCAACTACATTTTGTTTGGTTTGTATATTTTCTTAATAATTATTTTCAGTGGGAGGTGGAACATTCATTTTAGTTGGGAAAAATACACTCTACAATTATATTTTACACTTGCAGTGGGTAAAATTTTGAAAAGAAAATTAGACAAATCACAGAGAAGAAAATATTTTGAAAATAATAAGCACAATAGGTTATTTGAAAACTAAAAAACACCATCCAAATTCCACTTTTTTTAGCTGGGCATATTCTTTCCCTCTTGAAATAATAAAAATAAATCCTTGAGATAGCTTTGTTTGACATAACACTAGCTTTCCTCAATTTTTCTCGCTGCCTTTTAAGAGCTATTTCTACTCCAAGGTAGGCAGCTCAGGCCCACACACCCGCTCATTCACATAAAAAGTGAAAGTGAGAAAAATCTGTGGATCATGATAAAAACATACAATAGCCAGTGAGGTAAAACCTGAGTGTGAATTTGTTCCCAGGAAAGTAGGGCTGCATCAAAGGTGATGGTTACTCAGCAAGGCAAATGCAATTACTTCAAATGTCCTCTCCTTCCTTCCCTAGGTTATTTTTTTGGCTGAGCATAACATCATATAATCTGGAATATTCATCTGGTCAGTAGGAGCCAGGTACGTTGGCAGCCTCCTCTCACAGCTTCTTGTACACCTCCATCCTACTCAGATCCTCCTGCACTGCTCAGCAACAGGTAAAACATGGTGTGCTATCAACATTGTCTTGGTCACAAATCAAAACCAGCACCATACAAGATGGTATGACTAAAATTACCTCTACCTCTGAGAAAATCGGTACAAGACCTTATTATTACTGTGTTTGATTACTAAAAAGGTGTTCATGAGCACTAAAAAAATTAGAACTCTACCTGGAGAACTCTAATCTCTATAGGGTTTCTCCAATTCCTGTGTGCTGTAAGGTTCCCTCAAAAAATGTATATGGGGTTATAAGATATCCTAGGAAGGATATATCTATTCTTTTTACTTCTCTTCAGCCTCTATTTGTGAGATCTTTCAAGTCCAGTGCTAGACCCAGCTATTAAATTGGTACTAATTCTTGGGTAGCATGTTAACTGATATTAACATGCAGGGCCTGTGAGTGGTTTAATATTATTAACTGTATTGTCAGATAAAAAGACTGAAGCACTTAAAAATTCTTTCCTAATGGTTTAAGGCTGAGTGGGACTGACCTTGCCCATTTAAGCTTTTTAGGGTTTTACTTCTACATTCGTATGGGTCGCCCTATGCTTCTGTTCAGTCAAAGGACAAAATTAGGCTCAAAACTCAGTTAATCTGACCTATTTTGTCTATATCACTTCTATGTACCTTAGTTATTTTCTTTAGGATGAGATGAACCAAAGATATTCTTTCTCCCATTTCATGAAAAAATAAATCTACGTGATCTAGATGGCAGACTTTGGTGTAGTTTACCAGATGAATCCAGATGCAAATGATCTCGTGACTGATTTTATTCTATTTTTGACACCAACTAACCCTGCCATCTAAACTACTTTAAATGATGAAATTATTTCACAAACACAATAGTTTGTCATGTAAAATTGTCAAAGCTCTAAACAAAAGTTCTAGTAAAATGTGATACCTACTCACGCTCAAGCACAGACCACAAAAGGGTTCAGACAAAGAACAGTTTTTGTAGGAGGGCATAGCTGTTATCTTAGAGTCAGAAGGCCATTAGAAATAGAAAACTTGGGCATATCAAATGGCCACAGCTAAAAATTTCTCTCTGATATTCTGGTGATATAATCTCAATATGAGAAATTGTAGCAAGTTCCTACTTTTTTATTGAATCAGTACCACCATATTCTGCGTTACACTAAGCAATACAGAGAATCTCCTAATCATTGCAGACCACTACTGCTAGTCATTAACTAAGTGTACTTATTAACCAAATGTTATAATAGTAATAATAAGAATAATAGTATTTTCTTCCAATGTTATTTATGCTGGGAGAAATTCACTCATTTAAGATTCTCAGCAAGATATTTCTTTGCACCTTGAAGATGATGTCTAAGTCCTTGACAAATATTCTGGAGAGATAAAGGGTATTAAAACTGGCCAATGATAAGAGATGAGATAGGATGCTGAATCCTCAGTTACACAGATTTAGTGGTTATGGACTTAAACGGAAGGGCAGCACCATTTATTCTAGGAAATTCTGTCTCTGACAAACAAAAGACACTTCTACAGAAGATAAACTTTTATTTTGCGTAACTGAAAAGTTGCCTCATTGTGACAGCAATAAATTTCTCTGTAGGATGAATGTGTTTGTTGACACAACCACCTAGACATTCCTTGTGATGGTAGACATGGTGAAAGAGAAATGTTTCACAGTTTGGGTTGTTTCCTTCCTATATATTTTACCTTTCTTTCAGGTGTTATAAATGTTATAATTATGTATATAATCTTATTCTACTATTTCACTATTTTTGTATCTACTGAATTCACCCTAGTTTTTTCACTAGTCATGGAACACCAAGCATCTCATGTAAAAACAATGTAAGTGTATAACAGGACAAAGAGGACACCAGTTTAAAGAAGAAAACAAGATGAGAAATAAGATGGAGTTCAGCAGGGCTCCATCACTATCCTTAAGTCCATTCAAAATATGGCTGTAATACATCTTGGCTTTAGTTAGCTCCATAAGTTTGATTCTCCCTAGTTATACTTAGAGGCCTGAAAAGATCCTTACATTTTGCCTTTAAGGTTTGTACAAAAATTAACTTACTATACTGACTATGTTAAAGCTGTACTGATTTTTGGCATCATTACACATTGCTTCTTTACAGAAAATTAGCAAAATACTATAATCTTGAAAACCTGAACCATAGATAATAATTTTTTTTTCACACTGTTTTGTAAATCAACTAATTAAAGTTGCAGAAATTATAGATTTGGGAGTGGCAACATCTGCTAAATATTACTTTTTCCTCTATATTTTCTTCTCCAACAATGTCAGGGACTGCTGTGTTACATCTCAGAGTAATTTTGTTCTTCTTTCACATACCTTTGTGTTGCTTGTATTCAATTCACATTTAAACTTCACAAACAAAATGTTTAGAGATTTACTTTCTTTCAAATAAAACTTGAGAATAGAGAGAAACAGATAATACCTTCAGGGAGGTCAGGAAATGATCTGTCAGTAGGTATTGGCAAAAAAAACAAACTGCTGTTACAACTGAAAGTGGATGCAAGTCATCAAAATGATACTCTACATTGTTTGACTAGTTCTTCACTGCCTGTAATGGTAGTTTAAACACATATCTGGAATGCAGACCACTGTTTGGAGATATGCAAAGTTAGGAGCCTGAATCTGTAGCTGGGAGAATTCTTCTAAGGTGTTTGTCTGACGTTCTAACCCATCTCTGGTAGTGGCTGTAATGGGTTCCTAGGTAATAGAAAGAGTTAAAATACAATAAGAGTTCTGGAGGATATTCTTCCTGTCATCCAGTAATTAATAGCCATTGAAATTTCTACTAAAATTTACTACTCCTTTGATAAATATATCACTAGTAACTACTGCCTTGGTGTACTCTTGCCAACTAAGTCAGACCAAAAAATAATTCTTATAGAATTGCAGTTATCAGCGCAGATACATCAACCCTTCTAGATTAACTCTTCTAGATCCTTCCTGATATTAGCCCATAAAAATAAATGGGTGTTTTAATAATATCTGTATCCTCATCATGTATTTTTCTAGCTTAACCTTCAGTTAAAACAGAAACTGCCACACTGAGGACAGATTTTCTTCTGTCCTAGTACTCTTGAATTTTTCCACTTTGATAAAACTAATTTGCCAGTCTTCGTTAAAGACATTAACTTCTCCACAGAAAAAGAGTATTCCCCTTTTCTCACTCACACACAGAGAAACGTGTGTCCTTGTTTTATGATGTTTCTTCATTTTCCAGCTGCACACAGAGGTAATCCAACCAGCTATTTTAAATTCAACAGCTATAAAATTAGATGCAATGAGTTATTTTTTTAGTGCAGCAGAATGATTCCTAGAAATGTTATGTGAAAAATGAGTATATTTACCTGCTCTCAGAAACACTGCAGCCAGAGCTGCATAACTTAAGCATTGTCAGATTTATGTCAGATTCTTGGAGTTACATGAAAGAACAGGGTTATAGCTTTTGAAATCCTTTGCATGTGCAATCTCACAGTTGGTACGAACCAACATTTGCAAACAAAAGGTATCTGAAGCATGATTTGAAGACAGAAATCTTTTGCTACAGTGCATGATTCCACTGGTTTTTTATATACATTAATTCACTTTCTGGAAATCCACAGTACAGGATGATACAAGTAAAAAAGAGCAGAGTAAAAAATATATATCCTAAATTCTGGCATCCCTAAATAGCATGATTAACTGTAATAATTTTGCTGTAAATTCAGCAAAAATAGTTAACATACATAGAAATGTCTGTTAGAAATACAGATTAGAAACAAACACATTTGTACACTGAGAAAAGGTAGATAATAAAGCATCAGAAGTACGTATAATTATATGTTTATATGTAGTACTCTCTACTTAGTTTAGATTAAGTATTACTTAACATTAAACGGCAAGCACTGTACTATCTACACATAATAAGAACTTATTCAAATGTTATGGCTCCAGCTTTGTTAAAATTTTATTGGAAAGCTGCTCATAAAAACTCATAAAAATTTATAATTTCTTGGACCGTAATTTCAAGTAACAGCCTATAGTGATTTTTTAAAATGTTAAATTAGAAATTGTCTTGTAAAATTAAACTACTGCTTAATGCATAATAATATTTCATTTAAAACTTCCAGCAACATGTTGTGGTAGTATTTAAATAAAGAGGAAAAGTTATTAAAAATTTTCCTTCATTGCTTTACAACTTTAAAATAAATTGCCTTAATCTTAAATATGTCAATTATTTTGGCAGAATGCTTAAGAAAGAAAGCTAATGGAATACAGATGTTCAAAGTTAACTAAGATGAGTCAATGGTGAAGATGACCAACCTGACTGGACAGAGAAATTTGTCTGAAACTCAAGAAAAAAAGAGAATTTATGACATTTGATAGAACAGGTAGGAAACTCAGAAGAAACCTACAAGGATGTTGTGAGGTTATGCAGGGACAAAATTAAAAGGGCCAAAATTCCACTAGAACTACTTCTGGATCGTGCCATAAAAGACAATAAAAATATTTCTGTAGCTACATCATCAACCAAAGAGGGTCTAAGGAGACTCTCAATTCTTCAGAGCATATGGGAGGAAACATAGTGACAAAGGATGAGGAAGAGGCACTTAATTCCTTTACTTAAGTTTTTAGAGTAAGACCAGTTCTTCTCCAGGTACCCACACCTTGTCCTGTCACTACACATCTTTGTAAAGTCCCTCTCCAGCCTTCTTGTAGGCCTACGTTAGGTATTGGAAGACTGCTGCTTGGTCTTCCTGGAGCCTTCTTCAGGCTGAACAATCTCAGCTCTCTCAGCCTGTCGTCATAGGAGAGGTGCTCCAGCCTCTGATCATGTTGGTGGCCTCCTCTGAACTTGCTCCAAATATGTCTGTGTCGTTCTTATGTTGGGGGCCCCAGAGCTGGACACAGTGCTCCAGGTGGGGTCACATCAGAGTGGAATACAGGGGAAAAAAGGATAAATTTATAATTTTACAGCATTCCCTGTGTTACTTATGATATGAAGATGGAGCATCTGAAGGACAGAAACAATGTCAAAAAAACTCTGATAAGGAAAAGTTAAATTCAGTAGATAGAATAATTACTCTGACTCACTAATGATTTCTGTTATTTATTTCTATTGTCCATTTGCCTCTGAATTTGTGCTTGTGTAAAGCAATGCCAGACAAATTGTTTCTGAAAATTTCAAATTAAATAAATCACTATAATACCAACCCTGGAGGGAAGGTTGCAGATGCTGGAGGAAGCTTAATCTGAATCAATAGCCAGAGAGAAGGATTCACTCATTTCATTTTACACTTAAATGTAGCCTGCAGTTTCTCATACGGCCAGAAGAAACTGTGGGTGGCTGATAAGTATCAGGAAATTCTCCCAGCTTGAACTGTATCTCAGTGTTTTGCAAAAGCAAAAGGATATAAACACTGAAAAGAGTTTTGTGGTATTCATTTGTCTGTCCTTTTCAGAGCTAATTAAACACAGAAACTTTCTATATCATCTATCAACTGGGGTTTATTTATTTATTGTACAAAATAACCACATCAAATATCAAAAGCAACAAATGATAAGAAATAATTCAGCATTCTATGTGCTAAATCTGAAATGCACATTAATGGAGCACCAGCAAACTTGACAAAATGCCATGGCATAATTATTTCCTAATTAGCTAGTGTAGTCAAACATGTAGGATTTACTGCTACTTACATGACTTTTCATTGTAGAAATCAGAAAAGGAAATTATAACAGCTTCATGCTGTAAAGACGATTCCTTTTGGTTTTGGTTCATCTGCTTAGATAGTTTCATAATGACACTGTATGCTGAAGCACCTCATGTTTAATGTCATTTTTGATTTAATTTCGAAATCTCTCTAGAGTATGAAATACAAAATGACAAAGACACTGAATTGAATAACAAGTGCGTGTTACAATTGTGTGTTACAATGTGCTAGCCAAGATCCTAATGCCAAGTCCTTATTGTAAATCACATTGATCTATAATTACAATGAACTGTCAAGCTTTTGTATTCACAGAGTGTTTGGAAATAAATCAATGCATCATACAGAATCAGTATCAAATATGTGAAACAGAAAAGTATTTCTGCCTAGAAATATTGTAAACTTAGATTACTCTGAATTTTTATAGACTTTTTAATATTTAAAACTAAAATTGACAAAGATTCTTTCCTTTTTTTTAATAAAAGAAAATTTTTGCATTTGTCTTTGTTTAAAGAAAAAAAATTCTGAAGGCTTTTTTGAATTTTGAAAGGAGTGATCTAATGAGATGTATTTTTCAGCTTGAGGAACAAAACCTACAATTTAAACTCAACTGATTGATCCAGGTCAATCTGAAGATAAAAGGCTGGCATTTCATAAAGTGTCTGTGTTCCCAAACTGAGAGCACACATGTGTACTAATAGAATAATACATTCAAATTGTATTGTGACTTTTTGATGGAGATCTGGAAAGCATTTTACCAACAAAGTTTCATATTTCTTCCAACATGGAAGGAAGGAACACTGGAGATGATTTTACCATACTGTGATACCTTTATTTTCTGCATTTCACAGCTCACGTTTCATAATCCACTACTTACAAAAGTGCATTGTCACATCCAAACAAACAAGGCAATGTAAAAATAACCAGAGTGAAATTATATGCATTGGATTTTTATTTTTTTTTAATGGTAGCATTCTGACCTGAGATAAAGGGAAGGACAAGAGATTGTTAATATTCTCAGCATGGCAAGAACACTGCTTTAGAGATCTTCTATACCCTGTTGTGTCCAACCAAAGAGTAGAATGTAAGATCTGTATAATGACTCAGCACAACCATGTTGGCTCCTAATAACCCCACACAGACATGTGTGGATTTTTTGATAAATACTGATATGACCGTATTTTATTTAGCTTAATAAGGTCACACCACAAATTAATGCTTAAATACCTATGCAATTACAAAGGTAATGTAGCAGACCCTATTATATATTACATGAAGGGTGAGGAAATTTGATTGTTTGCACTTTGACATCCAAATGTACCTTATCAAGCAATTGATAATTTAACTTACTTTCAGTAACTTAAAGCTGTACTTTTAATCAAAAGCAGTGATATAAAATAGAATCTGGTAGGTTGAAGATCCCAAATTGCTCATTTACATATTTTTAATTACATGTATATATGTAGTGTCTGCTTCTTTCATTCTCCATCTCAAAACTTAAATTTTCAGAAAACCATTGTTGAGATTCAGAGTACATGTTGTATACTACAGAGACCCTGTAAAACAATGTATTTTTTTTTTAAAAAAGGGAAATTCCAATTAATAAGGTCACGTATCTAGACAAAGGTGAACACTTGTCTTCACCATGGCACAGAAGCATGGAGTCAGAAGGGAAGTGAAGAACATGCAAACATTTTCAGTGCTTCCTTTGATTTTTCAAGTTGTCAGCAGTCTCCTATTACAGAACTGACTCTTTTACAAGCATGTTTTGAACAAGAATAGTGTGACTCAGGTCAGGCATTCCTCATTCAGCAATAATGAAAACAGGTCAAGGAGAAGACTTAGAGCCTATGTACAGAAGAAGTGTCATCACTCCCACCTCTGTTGCTGAGTGATCCATAGGTCTGACTTCAGTGACCAATTGCATATATCACAGTACTGAATGATGCATTGCACTTATGGTGCCCATAGACTTCAAAATCTTCCTCTGAAAGTTTAGCAGATGTAAAGAGTAATTTCAATGAGAAGATAAAAGCTGCCTACATATTCAATGGAGAAAGATAACACCTACCTCTTCTACAGGGCTTTACATCAGCCCATCTTAAAGTCCTCAAAGTTGGTTGTGTTTTTTCTCTTCCACCATGTCCATATTTCTATATAATTTTTTCAGGGGTTTACTCGTAACCAAATCTGGGCATAGAGCTTCCTGTAATTTAGAATTTTGAAAATAAAGAGATAACTTTAGAAATTCTTCTTCCAAAAGGAAGACATTTGCCTCATCTGGGTGTAGATGTCCCTGAGATGAATTAATTTTCTTACTATGCAATCTCTAGTAATTGACATAGTACTTACCTGTAGACTTATTGATTTACCATTATGTGTGAAATATCCCTTGCAATACAGAGGATTGGTTTTAAACCTCAGTATTCTTTATATACTGAAAGATGTACAGACTTTCAAACTCTCAGTCGCAATTTATCAAAGGAGTTTGACATTTGTCCACCAATATTATCTCTAAACAAAAACCAGATATGATGCTAAAGATACAGCATCCTGTTGACCAAGAAGGCAATGTGTTATAGGCCTTCAGAGTATAAACTTTCCATAAGAGAGGCTTCATGGACTGATTTCTAAAAGGGCAGACAAGAATTTAATTGTAGAAACACATGCTTTGAAAGATCTTCAAGATGCAGCTATCTACAGTTTAATTGTCTAGACTAAGCTTGAGGCCTAGGATGTCTGCATAGACAGTGTACAAACAATTAGTAAGAGCTATCTCCATAGATTGTTGAATGGAAAAAAAATCCCTAAAAATGCAGGCAGTTGCAGATTGTTCTCTGGAGATGCTCTCTTTCCAGAGAGATTACATGGAATTAAAGTCTATCATTTAGGTACCTGTACTTTAGTAAAGTAAACCCCATCTTCATTGTGTCAGAACTTTGAAATGTCTCCTCTAACATATCTCCAAAATGTCCACTAGAGCTGTCACTCTGTTGATAGACTTTGAAGTCAATATTCCACAGCACTGGTCCTTTCACTTTAATTATAAAACTGTATTCTTGAAAGGATATTGGTTTATTACAGTAAAACCCAGTGAATTGGTGCTAACTTGTTTTGAATGCTCTAAATTTTCCATGGACTCATAATTTTAAAATCTTGTTTTTAAATACCTCTGATGCAAATTGCAAAAACCAGACTTCCTACTGTAGGGCTGGTCACTCCTCAACATTCTAAACTCTGAAAACTTAAGTGATAGCTCTTCTATTGAATGTGTTTGCATTTTCCACAGCAGGATAATGCATTTTCCTATTTATAAACTCAAAAAATTTTACAGTGCTTACCATAACCCTCCTACACAGGTGAAAGCTTATTTCTTTGTGCTCACCATGGTATAGCTCGTTTTTTGAGGCACAGAGAAGGACATTGTAAATAACATTTCAACACCCACTTCCCAGTTAATAATGAAAGAACAGAATGTATGGCTAGCCCATTTAAAGTAGAAAAAGGTCAATAAATACATAAGAGCTGTTAGTCATGTCTGTAATCTGCCATATACAACAAGAATCACCATTAAAGAGGTAAAAAAGCTGATATTACAGGTCTTGCTTTAGCTTCACTAACTGTAAAAAATTGCCCCTGTTCTTATTTCTCCTCCTTTCTATACTTTCTGCTTCTACCTGCATTACAAAGACAGCCCTGTGATCAACACACTGATTTTGTCCAGAGGAGACTGAAGCTGAAGGCTCACAAGACGCAAGCTGTGCCTTTCACTTAGTTCTGCTGTGAACACATATGATTTACCATAGAACATATTTCACAGCACCAATCATAGGTAATTCTAGAAGAAAAAAATTCTAAGTGAATTGGGAGTGGAAATGAGATTAATGTTACAGGATCAGACAAAGCAATCACGTCTGCTGCTTAGCATTCAAAAGAGGGGTAAAATGAAATAATTGTTTTTTGATACTTGAGTATCAATTCCAATACTGAAAATAGCTTTAATTTCACCTAAAATTTTAAACTTTTGCAGTAAAGTAAAAGAGGAAAATTATCACTTGAAGTCACGTTCTTAATGGCAATTTTCCATGGACTTTAGAAATGGTAGTGTTTAAATGAAATTATGTTTCATATTTAGAAGCTGGGGTAATTGCTGAAAGCTTAACTTGCACACTGGCCTTATGCTTGGTCCAGGTTCCAGGCCTCACTTTTTCTTTGCTGCTGATTTCTTGAAGGAATAACCATATTAATTATTTCATGGTTATATGCCTCATGCCTCAATTGTCCGGATAAGTTTTACTCCCTTTCATTTCCCTTGAAATGAATAAAATAAAAGCTAAGGCAGTCCACCCATTGGTAAGTACTGAGAAAGTGAATCTTAAAATATACCTGGTCCAAGAACATTATAAATTGACTGCAAAAAGGCAGTTGTAAAAACTTGAAAGAAAAGTGAAATTAAATCATAGTATTATGTAAGTTTTTCTAACCCTGAGAGAGCTGACTCTTTACAAAATAATTTATTTTTTGATATCAAAGCACTTCAATCTCAACTTACTTTTAATAGATGGCTTTAGTGACTGTATTTGTGATGGCAGAAACCTTAGAGAACACATTGCACCAATGCTGTAGCTCATGAAGAAACAGACGCAGTGTAGTGTATCATGACAAGTTGAAATGGAATTCCAGCCATGTGAAGGTAAATTTTCCAGCTGTGCTAGCACATATTGGAATAACTCACTCATGACTGCTGCAGAAGAAAGTGTCAGTCTATATCTCAAACTGTAGCTATCAACCACTTTGTACCACTGCCTGCAGCAGACAGGGAAAAATTCAAAAGTAACAATGTGAGATTAATGCATTTCTGTGAAGTAACTTGCAGTATTATAATATTTTTTACAATCACTATTTTTCTATTTAAATAATTTTTTCTCTGAGTTTATGAACATTCAGGTTTGTTGTTCTTTTTTTTTAATATGGGTATACTACTTATTGCCACGGTATTCTTTTTTCTCTTAGAGTGGCTGCTTTTTTACACATATTCAACGTGCTAGTGAAGATTGTTCTACTATCATGAGTAATAAACAAAGTTAGTTATGTCCACACATAAGAGTAAAATGGGAGTAAAACTACAAGGAGAATATATACGTGGTAGGATAATGCAGGATGATTGCAGAAAGACCTGGGGCATCACAAAATGGACTCTTGAAAGTATCAGTCACTAAATCAATAAAGCATTATGTTTTCTTTGAAAACCAACAGGTGAATTTTGAGCAAGTGAACTTGTCAAATTAACAACACTGATTTTAACTAAGCACACTTTTTTCCTATTCAACAGTTCAGAAATCACACTGAGCCTCTCAGGTCTGATTTCTGTGATTAAAATTCATCAGACATCCAGCTCTTTGGTTTGTGCTTACAGGAGATAGGATTTCTAAATTGGTTTCCTATCTAATGCAGGCTTGGAGTAGTTTGGACTTCAAGATCAGACAAATACAAGTCTTTGAACAGGGACACAGGAACCTAAAATGTGCAAAAATATCAACAGAAGATACGTATTAACATCACTGAGTTTAGATAATGCTTCTCTCTCCTTTCTTTATTCCTGACCTCATATGTTACAATACACAGAATATGAGGCATTACCTTCAAAAGAAAAACCCAGCATAAAAATAAACAAGAGAACAGAAGACAGAAAGGATGAAGAATGTCAAAATTCTAATGGTTTCTACAAGATATAAATAAGAGGAGTCTTATTAGAGTAAATATACTATTATTTTTCAAGGCTATAAACTCCTTTGGAAGTAGTGATTGTCTGTTTTCCCAACTGTGGCAGTACAAGCTCATTCCTGACTGGACTTTCTAAACTAATTTCCCTTGGAGTATTTTAGATTTAGATTTTAGATTTAATGCCAGAAATTATCAACTTAATTTTAGTTGGTGTCTGGTCTCACAATCACTGATTTCAGGCATAAAGTCATTAGATGAAGCAATCCTATATTAAAGTGGTGAGAAAATAGCTGGAATATAGATATGTTCTCATTAAAAAAAATTTGTTGTATGTGACAATTTAGTAGTTTCTGTACCCATGGAAAGGTAAGTATATCAGGGACAGTCTATAATTCTAATCTATACACCCACCTTGTTGTATATTTATACCTATAAATCTAAACAGAATACTTTGTCAACTGTGAAGGCAAAGGAAAATCTTCCTCTGCTTTTATGCAAGAAATACATAAAGTGCAAATATGAGCCTTAGTTCCTCACAGCCGCTTACACCTCTCTCCTTACCGCATACACATCTGGGTGTTTTATGTGACTCAGTGAAAATTTACAGTACCTCAGTGGTTTAAAACATTTCAGTTTGCCTGAAATGAAAGGAAAATGCCTCTTCAGGTGATACTGTGCCTTCTGTGCTCTCGTCCTTTTTCCAGCACACATTTCACATACCAGTAATCTCATAATTTCTGACTTTTGTCTGGTCTCATAGTGACTTTCGGTAGGAGCTTAAATCCTCTCAGAAAAACTGCACAGCCACTCAAAAATAGCACTCCTTCCTGAGCCAACCAAACCTTTTAAACACCTAGAAAAGACCCTAGAACCAGTAACTACTAAACCCCTAAAAGCTGGATTCCATACCTATTTTTACAATAGGATTTAATGTTGTTGAACTGTGTCTGTTTAAATAACATTTATTCCAGTGAAAATCTTCATTAGCTGTTTGGCAAATTCGCTCAACTTCTGCCAGCTGCAGGACTGGATAGAAAATGAGCTCTAATTGGACTTTGAGGTAGCAAATTTGACACTCTACAGAAAAAGAACTATCTGAAAATTTGCAGCTGGGGTTTAGGTTTGTTTTGGTTTGCTTAATTTTGATACTTCTCTCACCACAGATGCTTTGAAACAGATGAAAATTATTTATTCCAGACCCAACCAGCTTTTCACCAGCTGTAGAAAAGTCAAACTGGGTGGAAGAGGAGGTACTCATTTTAGTATTCCTCTATTTAAATTTGACTCAAGCATCCATGGAAAGTATTAGGCTCCATTCACAGACTATTTATAAAAAGCAGAAGGAAAATTAAACTAAACTGCCAGAAAGAAGGTTCATGCCTGCAGAACTCAAAGCAATGATTTAGGAGTGATTTACAGCACCTGCTGACAGCAAAAGTGAATAACTATGTCCTGTCTCTCTCCTCTGTATTGCTATGCATTGTCATGCCACACAAAAACAAAAGCTAAAGAGAAGGAAACAATTCTCAAAAGTCTGGCCCCAGGTTCAGTTACACAGAATTACTGTAACTGCTGTGTACTCAGGTCAAAGTAGCCTGGCAGTCTCAGAAGAAGAAAAATTAGGAAACCTAATGTTGGAGTACAAATTCCTATTGAGATGCTGCAAATACACTCCCTAAAGCAAAATACCCCAACCAACCAAAAAAAAAAAAAACCTACAAAAAACCCCAAACCAAAACAAACCAAACTCTCTGAAAAGCAAAAACCCACATGTGACTGTATGAAAACTTGCATGCCCAGAAAATGAGCTGGATGTACATACACACAAAACACAGAATTTGTACAAGAAGAAGGAAATAAAATATTTATAGGAGTCCAAGATGCCAAGGATTTCTAGAGCTGAAACACACTTTTACATACTCCTGATAATCCTTACTGGTCTCTTCTATGCTTTTAATGTTTCATCATGACCCTCTTGAAATGGCAGTAATGACAACAGAGTAGAAGATTTGGTATATATATTCAACCTACATACTCATGGTAATGAGTAATGCTGTGTCACAATAATGTTTTTCTGGTTTAAATTTTGGCTTTTGTTTATTTTGACAAAAATTATCACTCTTTGAATGCATTTCAGAGAATTCCCACAGTGATATAACCTATTTGGAAAATAACCTATTTGGAAAATAATACCAAATATACAGAGTAATCTGAAGATCATTATCCTTTACCTGGCCTACTTGGTCCAGTTTGGTCCTCCTCAGTAGAATATATTGACATGGTGTATGAGTCCAGAAAAGGTGTGAGTTACTGAGATGACTAAGGCACTGCAGCACATAGCATCTGAGGAGAGGCTGAGATAACTTGGTTTATTCAGTATAAAAAAGAGAGGATGAAAAGAGATCTGGTTACTATCTATGTCTGATGTGAAAACATTGAGAGAATGAAAGCATACTTTACTTGAAGGTTCATGGTGACAGGACAAAAGACTGTGGACACAATACCTATTAGAGGAAATTACAGGCAAATGTTAAGAAAAACTTTTAAATTATCGGAATATGTTTCCTAAAGAGGTTGTATAATCTGCATCCTTGGAGATATGTTCTAAACACAACACTGAGAAAAGTAATCTATCTGGCCCTTTTTTGAGCAGGTCAGTAGACTAAATGATTCTCACATATCCCTCCCAATCAAAATTGTTTTATGACACTTTGATTCAGGTAAGAGAAATACTCAGTTTAGCTATTCTGCAATGCTAGGAAATATTCACACCTTTTTCTATTAATTTGAATGAAGGATGAATTTCAGTGGAATGGAGATAAGGTCACCTTCATAGTAATGTCCAATGCACAATTATTACTGCATTCACTCTGCTAAAGGGAAAATACAGGGAGAAATTAAGAGAAGCATCATTTGCATCTAATTGGTTGATTACAGGTATTTTTCAATATAAGAAAATTATTTATTTCTATTGTGGTGTCTCTGGAACAAAATATGCTCTTCTGGATGCAGTATGCTCATCAACACACTCACAGAAAAAAATGGTACAGCTTTGTCCATGTGTATATATTTTTCTAATACAACCTAACACCATATTTGTCTCATTTTGGCAGTCATTTTGTAATCATGTCATAGCTCTGAACAGTTTTTCTCTCAGTGGCTGAGTCCTACCTGATCACATGTGTCATAACAATGCTTGTGTTGTTATCCAATGAGCCAGATCAGGCAAGCTGAAGACAAATCAAGATGAAAACCCATCGGTTTGCAAGCCAGGTTGTTTGTATGAACTGAATCACCAGATCACTGCAAGAGAACCTGGAGAAGATTTTTTGGAGAAAAAGGGAGACTTTTTCATGTCTTATTTAAGTGATGGCAGAGGTTGTCTTGATGATGATGATGTAAACAATGAAGATAACATATATTGGCAATGCCAGAACCTAGCATGATACTTAGTCAGCAGAAATCTTCTTTACTTCTGTAATTGTATTTCATGCTTCAGAGAGAGGAATAGCTGGAGTTAGAATAATCCCTAAGCAACATGGTGGAGACTTATTTCTGATAATGAATTTGACTTTCGTACATTGCTCACTTCTTGCTTTCCTCCTTTTTTTTTTTTTTTCCTGATGTTTGAATCTTCTCCATGTATTTAGCTTGATTGCACAATCAGCATTCTGAAAAATCCCATTTTCTCTCTCCATTCCCTTTCATCTTTTTACTGTCCATAAATAGAGGCAAGTCAGGAAGGGGAGATAAGTATATAGCTATAATTGTAACAGTATAAAAACAACCCTTGAAACATATTAATCACTGACTAATCTTCCATACTAATTTATCCCACTTGTCTGACAGCAGCTCTTTCCTCCTCTGATCTTTCCTATTCTGAGACCAAGACTTCATGATCATATTCCTGACTAGCGGATGCAGTAATTTGAAATTATCATTTGACTACAGCTTCCTGTTTCCCTTTATATGACAACTGTCAACTTTCTGCACAGTCAGGAAAATATAAATTCTCATTGGGGAAAGGAAAAGAGAAGAGAATATTTTTCCTAAATGTGTTAACAAAGTCAAACTGAAATTTTTCACGCTGTTAAATATTTTGAGAAGCATGAGAAAGAGACAAAGGAGACATAAGTGAGGTAGGGTAGGAAAAGAGCAAGCCTTGAACATACATATTCTCTCTTTTAACACAACTAAGAACACAAAAGACCAAATATGCAGTCTTGCTTTCTGCAATGAGACTCTCAGCCAAATAAAATTTGATGGAACTAAGGAAATCAGTACTTGATCATAAATAAAGAAATTATTTGACATCAAAAAATATGTTCTGACTATCTGCCACTTATCCTGAGCCTATATTAAGCAAATGAGTCAAGGTTAGGTACTAACCAGTGTTAATAATAGACACAGGGACCTGGCATAGCAAGCCCTTAGTTTGTCATTTACCTTCCTCTTTCTTTACTTTGAAATCAGGGAAGCATTTATTCTATATACTTTGTACCTGGTAGCTTCACAAACAAAAGAAAAGATTGTATGACCCACTGTTCTCTACAATGGCCTATAAGTCAAATGGATTTGACCCTTCTCCAGTGCTTTTTGGTTTGTTGTTCATTTATCTTGCTTGTCAGGGCTCTGTATTTCTTGGTGATGATGTGAAATGTGAAAATGTATCCTCTTCTCTGTCTGCTTTTTTATTTTTTAAAGGATAAAAATAGATTGAATCTCCAGACCCTTCCAGAAGAAAAGAAATGGAAAAGAACAAAATGATCTGCTGAGCTTTATCAATAGGATGTGCTTTTCCCATTGCTTCCCTCCAAAAATGCCTAGAAAAATAGTGAAAAAATAATGTATGTTAACAAAAAAGTAATGTGTTCAGTTTGCTAGTATTGTGTATGCGTTCAGGTTTTCTTTTCTTTGGGTTATTAAAATGCTACAGGAAAATATATTGTTGTACCATATGTATTTTAAAGTAAACTCCCTCCTTTGGTCATTCTGAGTACTTCCTTTCTGTGCTGACTTTTTCAATAGTAAATTTGTTCCACTGTACTATTTCCCTCTTAAAAGTAGTTCATTGAACAATTTCAGTAACTCAGGATATTGGCATTGCTTTTATATATTTTTCTGATGAGGAGAAATATGAAATAGTAGAGAGTATCATTTCACAGTACTTCCTTTCTGGAGGTAGAAGTGTGGCTTGTTACTCCTGAAAAAGATTTTAACAAAATACAGTGTGTGATGTGTTAAATATACTTCAGTATGCATTAAAAGAAATAGTTGGCAGATGTTGAATTTTTTTTCAGAAGAGTAGCATGAATTTTAACTCAGAAAAGAAAAATATCTTGGTAGTCAGCTATACAGAGTTAATAGACCAAATTATAGCCTCATTTAAGCTATTATAAATCCATAGCCACTGCTAGTGAATTTAAATTTAGGCTAAGCTTAATGACAGGAAAATTTGGGTAATACAGCAAGGGGAGATGCAGTTCACATGCTAATCAACAGAGCAGGGAGATTTTGATGACAACTGATTAAATGAAAAAGATTATATCTATAAAGGACTGGAACTGTGGCAGGACAAGCTACCAGCTCAAGATCCAAAGTATGTGCACACATCCAGCTATTGAGGGGATACTTATGGAGTGGGAGGAAACACTGTTTATCTGCTCTGAGTGTGACTTGTGAAAGTGGCTTCTTAGTCCCTTCTCCCCCAGTTTTATGGTCACATTTCTGGGTAGCTACAATTTTTGTACCATCCAAGTTTTCCTGGAATAAAGAAACCATATCTCACTCAGTTAACTTAAAGACAAAGTTTTGATTAACTTTGCACCTGGTCTTTACTCTAATGTCTACTTTTAGCAGCTAATTTTATTGAGATACTTGAATAGTTGTCTGGGAATATCTCGCATAAGTGATTTTCTCTTCTTCATGTCTCATAACATGAAATACATCAAATGCATGTTTCTTAGTTCTGTCATTGCTGATTTTAATACTCTCTTCACAGAAAAAGGGAAGTGTGAAAATAGTCTTTGTAATCTGTAAGGTGTATCAGATACACATATCCACATGCACATCCAAATGAAAGAATGCAAGAGAGAGAGTTAATGACTAAAAAAATCTAATTTAAACTGTAAAGGCATTGATATTCCCTCACATGGATATTATTAGCTTTCAATGTCTTCTGCCAGTTCAACAAGCACAATGTAAAACCACATCAATCTCCTTTTTTCTGTCTTTTTCAGTCAGGTGAGTTCACAAGTTTCACAAGCTCATTTTCAGATGGAGCAGGTGGGTGTACAAACACTGTGCAAACAACAAATTCTTGGCAAGGCTGTGTATTACCATTATCTCTTCTAGACACCAGGCAGAGAGGAAAACTAGCTCCAGCTTCTCTTAGTGCCAGACACCTGTTCATTTTTCTTCCATTGCATCTGCTTCACCTTCTGCTATTCTATCAATTGCTCTTGGGCTGTGGCATAATTCTCCTCAGCAGAAACCATTCCAGAGGGTCTGGAATTTCTCTGGGTTTGCGATCAAATGTACCTGTGCCATAAGAATGATCTTCAACTAAAGTGTCCTAATGAGAAGATGCCCAAGGAGAAAAATCTTATTGATTTTCTAGAAGCAACACTGTTCATAACAAATCAGAACCCTAAACTAGACAGAGAAATGAGAGTACATTTCCTAGTAATAAAATATTTTATGGAATATTTAACATTCCATGTAGAAAAAAAGCTTCTAATTAGACAGAAAGAAAAGACCCCTAGGACAGCTGGAGTAAAGTAATTGTTCTGCCTTGTCACTTTGTTGATACAGGCAATGCATACACATTAGTAGCAGGAAGTTATGTGGTTCTGAATTGCTATATATTCCCTTCAATAAACCAGTTATAATTTATCAGCCTGGTGGCAGAATCGCAAATCTTATCTTAGTTAAGATGGTTCCAAAAATCTCAGATTTTGAACAGATGGTGACAACTTGATGAGTCTATGTTGGAGTTGGAGAAAGGCAAGATAATATTTCAGTTTTGTTCTATACAAATGTACAACATGACATAATTATGCACTCAACTTATTAAGGAAGACATCCCATCAGGTTGGCATTTTTGCACACTCTTAAAGTGGTTGCTTAAATTATTTCAATGAAATTGACTCAAATAAGAAATCAAGATCTCTACTTCAGGTTTACTGATAGTTACTATTTACCAAGCTACACAACACAGGTATAAAGATTATTTTGTTAATCAGTGGAGGGTGGTTTAAATCAATGTTAATTAATTTTTACTGGTATCTGATGGCAATTACTTCTTGATTTCAGTAAAAAGCTAAGTCTCCTTCATATAAAAGAACAACTAATCATGTCATTCTTGAGATAACCACAATTCACGGTATTTAGGAAAGTCTGATATTTCATTATGGTAGTTAAAAATGGGTAGAAAGCTGTAGATAAATTTGTCTATTCTCATTTGAACTATGATTTACACCAGCCTAAAAGCAATCTAGTCTGTTCAGTATAATGCCAAAATAACTATACCTGTTTAATAAAGATAGGAAAATTAAGTTTGTTGATTTGTTCTATATTGCAAGAGGATGTGCTTCTATTTGCACAAAATCTTTCATATTTTACTGTGTTTTAAACTGTTTTAAAACAGTTGTTTGCTAATGATTGCATCAACTCTCTAGAGGGAAGAACTTTCATGTAATTTTGTACTTGATATAATGGAAACTTTGTCATGCTTTGGGGTTTTTTTTTTCAGTGTTGTGAGACGGTCTTTAAAAAACTATTTTTAATTTTCCTTTCTCCTGGGTTTTTGTGGCTGTACAGCTGTTGGACTGATAACTTCTTTTTTTAAACTGGCTGTTTTTGATTTTCTTTTAATAAAAAAGATCCAAATCTTGCAGCTTAATTTTTATAATTTAAATTTGTCTAAGTATATTCAAGCCCACCATAAAAAAAAAGCCACCACAAAACAAAAGCCAGTAGAAAACCAGGATGAGCGAAAAACAACAATCCTTTACAGAGCAACTGGACCAACTTTATCTTGTGTCTCATGAGCCACTATTCCGTCTGTAAGTGTTTAAGCAGGAGCCTCTGCAGTGCCAAGTATTTGGGCATTATACACAAATACACAAGATTCAGTGTTTACTTTCCCTCCATCCTTTTCTGCCACCTTTCCTAAGCATCTTTACTCCTCGGTGTAGGCAATCAGGAGGAGAGAAAGCTTATTGCTAGTTGTGAGGTATCAAGTACAAGTTGCTGGACAGGTAGCATAGCAGGGCAGGGTGTGAATTCACTACATGAACATAAAGTGAGAAGTACAAATTGTACAATAGAGCAAAGCAAAGTGAAGCAAAGCAGAACAGAATGAAAATAGCCCAAATTCTGTGCCTTGCTTTTCTAATTTGTAAATAATTTTTATTTTCCTTCTTGTTTATGTATCCAACAAGAAAAGAAAGAGCTTTCTGAAGGTAAAATCTATAGTGCTTGTTCAGCATTAGCTGGATTATGAGTTACGACTGTAATAACAATAATTAAGCTCATAAAGATCCAGTGCTGGGCTGGCACAATTTTTGTGAAGTGAAAAAGGTTTACAGAATGTCTATTTGTCATGAAGGAGGCTTTAGGTAAATATTTAAAGATAAAGAGTGAATTAAAGATGTAGAACAGCCTTAATTTTGATATTCCTAGAGTTTCAGATTTTTGAAATTCCAAAAATCATAATGTTGGGGTTTTTTTAACAAACTTTGTGGTTTTCTGTACAATGCTTAGCAGCTCTAGGATCTCTAGAAATCATTTCATTAACATTGCTGAATGTTGGAACAACAAGACTATATAAAATCCTAGACAATAAAAGATGTAAAGCTTTGCCTTCATTACAGAAATCTTTTCTTTGCAGAGGAATTTCAAAATTTGCAGTGAATTAAGAAAAAAAATCCTGATAATATCTATTAAAATTAAAAATTTAAATTAAAAAGAGCTTACATAGAGAGCTCCAATTTTGCTTATATTCAAAACTTGACGGACTAAGGCTGAGTGTTGCTCTTCTTGAAGTCAGAGCCTGAACCAGATGAAATATTTTATTTCTTATGATTATGAAATAGATTTTTCCCTATCAAGAAACTTGTATCCACTAACTATTTATAAATATTCTTAGGTAGTGAAGACAAACCTTTAAATATCTTTACTAGATACCTAAAATATACTTTTGATTGATGTTTTCATAAGTCTTAAAGATAAATTAATGTTTCTAAACTTTCTATTTCATAATTATATCATAATTAGAATACAATGGTGATGTACATTGATTTTTCTTCTCTTTCCATGGAACACAACAGACTGAGTATACTGGACTATGAGGACTGAGCCACTCCACTCTGTTAACAAAGAGAGAGGCTGAAAATAAACACACAGAGCAAAACACTTCATGTTGAGGACTCAGTGTCTATGCTGTACAAATTTTAGGAGATTTTACTTCCAACTTCTAGTCTGACCTCGTAAACTGAATGCTCCTTAGCAGTAGAACTGCTTTCAGTGCACCCCGAGATCAGACCTTCCCATTTCTTTTCATCTGAAAAGGAACCCCGTGTATGCTCACAAAAATACAGTGAGCAGAGGTATCAGGACATTCATTTCGGAAGGACGCACATACTCTGACCTAACACACTAACACAGATGTAACCAGAAGCTATGCAAGCATCATTAGTATGGAACTCTGCCCAAGTAGCAGCCCCTACAATCAGGGAGCTTTATTAGTGTAGGTTCTGGCTCAACACTATGCTAATCACATCCTCCTGGCTTCTGGCCAGCGTGAAGTGCAGGCAGAGGTCATTTGCCTCTGCCTACAAAGTACCACATACATATTACCTAAATATGCATTTGTCCTTCATAAGGCTCCATTATGTTTATTGCATTAATGAATGAAAATTTTGCAAGGGTTTAGTATTGCCTGAAGGATGCCGCTTCAATTTTACAGCAACTTTAAAAGGTTTAAATGTATTTGTTGGTCTGCATTAAAATTTAATTCATTTAAACATCTATTTTCAGTTTGAAAAGAGGAGATGAAAGATCTGAATGATACAGATAATATGTGTGAATTAAATCTGGAATGCAGGTGTCAAAGGTCCATGTTCTCTGTGAAGGGCTACCTTGCTGATTAGGCAAGAGACATTTCTTGAACCTGACCCTTTTACATTTCAACCCCATAGTCTAAGCTGATAGTAGTTTGTAGCATTTGCTATTCCTCTCTATACCCAAAGATCTCACTAAGAAGTTATTGAAATGTTAAAGAGCAGTGAAATTCATAGCATATTTAATAAAATTAATTAATATAAATTGTCCTAATTAGTTTTAAAAGAAGCCACCTTTAATAAGCTACCTACTGCTTTAATGCACTGTCCAAAACTATCTCCAAAAAGCTGAGAACAGTACTGCTCTGTCTTCATTAACAGAGAACATATTTTGGCAGTCAATGGTTTTGTAGCTCCCTTGAGTTGTTCTGTAAGTCAGATTTCACTGATAATTGCTTTAATAAAATCTATTTTAACATAAAGGGCTTGATTTCAGAGGTGGACTACATTTATTTGTGTTGTGCCCTATGCAGGCAAATATCTGTACAGGCACTCACAATACTAATGGGACTGCCCTCCTGGTTAAACAGATGCATAAGTGCTTTGTTGGGTCAAGGTCCAATATCTAGATATACAGGTAAAAGATCTTAAAAGTGTTTAAATTCTGTATGGGAACAAAATAAGGAATGACTACCTGAATTTTCAGAAAATAACTACAGTCATGCCCATCAGTGTACTAAGCAGGTACCTAGAGATAGAGTCTACACTTCAATACTGACATAACTTCTCACCTCTGTATTTTCACCATCTGCAGCAGTCTGGTAGATATAAAAGAATTTACAGGAGCTCTGCCTGAGCATCTGATGCCAGTAACACAAGAATTAACTACTCCAAGAGATTATTCACCTCTGTGGCATGCTGAGCTCTCATTGGATATAATATGATAAGACAAATAAAGGATTTTACATGTCTGTAACTGTTGAACCTGATGAATAAATAAATAAATTTTTAATCTTTCTTTCTGTTAATAGCAAAAAAATAAATAAAGAAGCTTAAGACACTGACATAAAAGACCAGTTATTAAATCCATTATCCAAATAAGAATACAATTTTTGATTAGGAGCCAAGAGAGAGTCTTAACAGCAAATTGAAATCTCTCTGTCAGTTGGCCCCTTTTTCTGGTGAAATGACAAAAGTTTTCTATTGCCCTGACTTCTGCCCATCATGACCTCTCTAGCAGAAGACAAGCTTGTCATCAAAGCCTGTAGCCAACAGGTGGAGGAAAAGAGTTTCAGTCCTCTGTCCAAAACCTTTGACATCACAGGATACAACAGGGAAACTAAATGAAAGCAAATGTTCCCGAGACAGTGTACAGAAGAAAAAAGAGAGATATCTCATGACCCTTACTGAAGCTGGACAGTACAGGCCCTAATGACTTTCCTTGTAGAGAGCCTGAGGTAAAGAAGTAGTCATGGCAGGATGAATCTGGCCAGGAAGGAAGAATCAAGATTGCTGCTAAGATGTTGAAACATGTATTTTCTTTTTGTGATTCAACATGCTGCAGGAGCTTTATTGCGTTTTGGTGAGGCAATCATAAAGGAACATCCAATACATCCTCTCTAATCTGCTGTTGGTTCCCTGAGGAAAAAACACACCATGATTTACAATCCACAAATTTCATGGACTTCATGGACAGAATGAAAACCCTGATTTTAAAAATCTCTTTCCTCCAAAAGCATTTTAAAGCCATGTACAGTTAACATAAACAGGTTTGTTCCAGAAGAAAGCCTTCTGTTAATTGCAGAGTCTTTATTTTCATAGTTAAAAAGTGTAAATAGCTCTTTTGTGTTATTGCTTACTTCACCCCTCCATGCTGTTTGCAGATTACTGCCTTACCCCTTTTCCTCCTCTCCTCCCCTCTGTTGGTGTACCCTTTCCTATCCAAATAGAGCTAAATAACCTGTTTCATGCCAGGCAACCCCTTTGGTGAGCTTATTATTGGTCTGTTATTTGTTCAGAAGTGGGGGATTGCTGAGTCCCTTTCAAGCAAACTGCACGATAATCTTCACAAATGAGCCTATGCCATTAGTAACAAGAGCACTAAGGGAGCCATTGTAGCAACTGAATGAATATTATGGATCTCCCTCTGTAATTTAATTCTAGAACTAGGAATGTTATGTAGTGTGTGAAGAGCTGAAGTACTGCCCCACCACACCCTCCTCTCTTGCTCACACTCACACATTGAAGGAAATCAATGGGAGAAATATTCTTGCCATACTGAATACATATGCACATTGGCATTTATGATAACTTGTGCTCCCTGCGCGGTGAAGAACGTGTCTTAGAGGAAATTAGAACAGCCTGACACTGGTGCAGTCTCCTACCCTGCCATATAGGTCATGATTGGCAAGGGCCCTTGTAAATAGAGAATTTAAGGAGGATGCTTTTCAAATTCCATATAAGATGGCTGAAATGACATTTAAAATGCCAGTTTAAGCAAGAATGAATTTTCTGAATTATTCCCTTCTTAATGTGTCATTGCACTTTTGCTGCATTTCCAGAACATTGATTGTAAATCTTATCCAGTGGGTCATTTAAGAAAATATGCAGAACTAGGGTATTTAATATATGTAATGGATTTGCATACATAAGAGCAGTTATTTACAAAGTACTGAACTGCAAAACAAATTTACATTAATATTGGATTAAATCTTTTCAGAATGCTTTTATATGTAAAGGTAACTTGCCAAGTGCAGAGCTATAATACAAAAGAGAAAATGTCATTCCATACAACTATAAAACTGACCTGGAGAACTTCTTAGTGTTGAAATGGAAGGTTTCCTAAACTATGAAATTATAGCAGAAGCAAATAAAAAGTATAGGAACAAATAGGATTAATTCCAGCAAAGATGTCAGATATTCTGTGTGAGAAAGTTAATCTCTCCTGGACTGACAACATTTTTTGTTTGTTGTATTTGCAGTCAGAGCTAATAAAACCAATTTTGATTTGTGGTAGAGATCAGTTACTTCATTCATAAGAACAAAAAGAATCCTGCCTCCATATTTGCATAGCACAGAATGAACCAATATCAAATTTGGAAGGCATATGTTACAGCTTTCATAGCAGTTATGCCTCAAAACCTGATTTTTCTATTGTGTGCACACAGATTTAGAATTCTAGTGTATCTATCCCAGAGTAAAGGCTTCTCTTCACTTGCCCCACTAGATAAGTACTTGTTTGGGGATGCAGATCAGAACTATAGCAATATGGAGACTAGCAATTTTGTTTGGAATAAATTACATATTAATAACTTTTTTTTTAAAAAAAGTAATTTAATACCCCTTGATAAAATAGCTGTTGGAAGAAGGTTTTTTTTTCAAATTAGGAGTCTGTTTCATGTTAAAAGACTTTAGTATGTATGGTCTTCCACACAATGAGTGTAAGAGAAGTCCCAGTAAAACTTATTTTGCTCATGTCTTTTCCTCTGGAAAATTAATGTGTGTCATGAATGATGTAAGACAGCTCAGATTTAGGTACTTTAGTAATAAAGTTATTTGAAGGAAAGAGAACATGTAAACTGTGTTTGCAAAATTTGGAAGTAGCCCAAAAGAACATCCTCAGAGCCACCGTGGAGCTGGCTGGTCTTCACAACATTTGGTCTGGTCTCTCAGTCCCTGTGATGTGATCTGGACTGTAAGATCCTCCAGAGTTTCTTCCCTGACCTTCTCTCTCTCATTCTTGATGCAGCTGGCATGTTCTGCTGCACAGCTGCCTTTTCTCTGATTCCCCATAGCTAGCTGACACTTGCACAGTGTAAAGAAAACAGAGGAAAGTCACTGAAATGCGATGGGCCTGACAGCTTCAGAAGGAACAGCCAAAGAGCATGATTGGAGAGGTTCTTGCCATCTACATCAGGCAAACATTTTGGATGCAAAGGCAAGGGGCAGACAGAAGCTGTCAGCTTATACACACAAGCATTTGAGATTAGTAACTCATTTGCTTGCTGTTTTCAGTTTAAAAGCTCTTCATGTCAAGTTTTGACAGTACCTTTGAAAGCACTTTACAAACCACTTCTGTATTTCAGCCTTCCTATCCTCCTCACTAGAGTGAATGAAAAGATCTGATCCTTCTAAAATAAAGACATGGGGCAATGTGATCCATTTAAGATATGCAAGAAGTGACTTCTAACTAAGACAAGGTTAGCACGACTCTCTCATGGTTAATTGTAAGGACTTTTCGCTTTACTGTGTGTCTTTTGACCAGGATCAAGGATACTATCTGGTATTAAGTCTAATCACTAACAACAGACATGGCATAAACTATGTTATCACCAGTATCTGGAACAAACTCATTTTTTACTAGTTAATACTTCAAGATTCATAAATTCAATCCTGTTTCTTTATAAATATATTTAATAGTTGTCTTAATTAAAGCAAGATTATATTATTGCAACTTTTGGAATAACATAACTAGAAGATTATTATAATTATTTGTTTTAGTATTATTCTTGCTTTGGCTGTACTGTACACATTTTCCCAAAGGATTTCTACATATTAGTTTATTGATTATTTTTCTAATCTTAACTTTGTGACTAGAGGCCCAGATTAAGATCAGAGATTTCTCATGACAGACATGCTATAATCACATGTGAAAATGTAGTTCTTTTCTCAAAGGGAATGGTTTACAGACATAGGTAAGTAAGGGGAAAAAAGGTGATATTAACCCTGCTTTCATGTGCATTTTTTTCAGAGAGTTGCATTTTTCAGATCTTAAAGTAAATATCAACTCTTTAATTTATTCCTTTGGATAATATTTATTAGCTGATCTCTTTTTCTCATAGGTATTTTTGTCAGGATTAATCATCCTTTGTCAGAGCAACAGAAGAGTTTTTGCTTTATTTCTCATGGAATCTATCCAGTTACAACTTTATAAGATAAATTTAGTTCCAAGAATAATAGCATTTGGTGCACTGAGTTGGTTCTATAAAAGGCAGATTGGGAAGTGCAAACATATTTTAAATCAAGAATCTACATTTTACTTTTCCCAGTTGTTCGGAAACGGGAGCCTGAACTTCTGCATTTTGTTGCATATAAATGGGAGAAGCACTAGAAAATTAAAATATGCACTTTGCTCAGTGGAAAGATAAATTGGGACAGGTATGTGTGTTTACCAGCTCAGAATTTCTCTGAGGCAGGGGATGCTAAAAAGAAGAGAAAAATCTGGAAGTGGTAGCTCTGAAAAACTACTGCAACTGAAGTCATGTGTAAAATGAGACATGCCATACAAGAAACATGAAGAATGATATTTGTAGTATAAGCATGGTGACAGAAAAATATAGAAGGTGTCATCCTAAATCTGGCAGAAAGTGAGCACTTGGGCCAAGTCCTAAGTGAAAAGTGATTTGGAATGAAAAGAAAACTGCTCCCTGTTTAAGCCTAAACATCTGGACTTATAAAGATCTTTAAAAAAAAGTATTTTGAAGATCATGTTTAACTGTCCCCAAAATGGCTCACGTGCCAACTTCGCGCATCAAGAAGACATAAAAGGACATGAAAGTGTCATAAAGTTATATTTGTACTCTGTCAAGTTACTTTGATTATTTCCCATTACAATATAATAGTGGGAATTCCAATACACTCAGCACTGTACTAAGAAATAAGATAACTTAAAAAGTCCTAAACTGTGTTCCATTTAGATCATTAAACAAAAGCATTCCCTATTGGATAAATATGATAACAGAATTTACATTTGAAGTGTTTTGGCAAAATCTGTGAAAGCTCTATCTATTTCATCTAATTGCTAGTTAAGGTAGTAAAGGCATGCTATTTGGCCAAGCCCCACAGATTTGCTTGGTGTGCTTTTTAGTCACATTTTGGGAACTTATTCTTCCATTGATTTTCTTGCCTTCTGGTTTCCTCTTAGGTGAGTGGCTTGGGAAAATTTTTGGAAAATCTGTTAAATTCTATTTTCCTGAATTCTTCCACTTGTGCATCAACTGGCTATCTTTCCTGGATTTCTCTATTCTGATTTGTTTTGGGTTTTTTTTCAGTGGGAGAGAGTAATATTCTCTTTTCAGTCTTTTGCCTGAAATATGTCTACTCATTTCTAATTTCTTTTGTAAAAAATATTTTATAATCTTTTAATAATTTTATAATTGTAAAAGTATTTTACAAGAGCATAGATATAACCACATTTATTCAGAACAAATGCCACCCTACTATCCCATACCTGACTGTAGCCAACTACAAAGAAATATGAGAACAAAATGGAAAAACAGTGTGCACAATTTATCTCTTCAGCTTCAACTCAATGACTTCCATACCTTAACTACCTGATTAGGTGTACCTTAAATCTACTAAGTCCATCTGATGCCCTTTATTTCCTAATTGTTCCCCTTCTTAATCTTTTTCACATTCCTCCCTATATTACAACCTGTTTCATATTCCCCTCAGCTGTCTGTTGTTCAAACTAAAGATGATAGGTCAGTTAACCTCTCTACTCATGGAGAGAGATTAAATCAATCTCATCACTTAATTACCTTTGTTGACTTTCCTTTCACCTTTTGCAGTTCTAGCACCTTTTTTTAAATTGAGGGAACAATAGTTTCACTGTGTTGAGAATGTTTGAATGCTTATGAGACAGTCATGGTTTTATTTTTGTTCTCTACTCTTTCCCTATTATTCCAAATTATTATTTTTTTAACTACTAGTGAGCAGTGAGAGGAATACAAGGGATCTTTTTGGTGTGGAAATCAGTAAGAAGAGTACACTGTGCACTCTAATTTTTCCAGGGGATCCATCTAATGTTAGACTTCTCCAGGCCCCACTATCAAATAATCTTGGTTCATACTATTTTGTGCTTTGTCTTTGTTTTAAAGGTAATTTGTGAAATATGTTATTAGAACCCATATAAAAGATACAGAAATCATTGGAACTGCAAATTACTTGGAATCAGTCCCTTGTATTTTAATGAGAAAATCAGGTATTTTATCATGAGCACACTGAGCAAAGTTGAGGCTTACTTACTTCACCCTGCACTACTCCAGTTCTGCAAGTCAGATTTGACATACAGGACTGCCACAAAAAAAGTGAATAAAAAAAGATTATAGAAAAAATGCAGTATTGAAAAACTTGAGGTATGACTACCGTATATTTTCATATACATAAGGAATAGCTACTGAACCCAAAAAATATTGAAAAACATACTGTATTAAAGAACATATGATTGGCACTTGTTTTTTTAAAGTTAAATTCTGTTTGGTTCCTTTTTGCTAGCCTCATTGCAACTGACTGATTTCAAATAAAGTGTCAACCTAAAAATATTATTCTTTAATTTGGTTTCCAAGCAATTTGTTTCTTGTTGCTCCAACTTCCACAATTCAGCTCTGCCAGATTTTTTCATAGGTTTCTGAATCTCAGACGAGTTTCTTAATTCTCATCTAATCTTGCCTACATGTCTCCCAGGTGTTGTTGCCTTATTTATCTTCCTTTTTCACTGAAGCAGCACAAACAGGAACTGTCACACCCACCAATAAATCTGCCCATAATTATGAAGTGTTAAAAATCCTGGAATATAACTTCTTGACTAAAAAGAATCTTGATCCTTTCTTTTTTGTTTTTTCTTCACCTTGGTCCTCTTTCTGATAACTTCTTTCCCTTTGGAAAAGTTACTGACAAGGATCTCCAAAAAACAGTATGAAGATCAGCAACACATAATTTCTCTCTCAAAACCCACAGAACTCTCAAAAGGTTTGCAATGAAGTTTAAACCTACTTATGCCTGTGATTAGAAATTAGAGATTAATAATGATTGACAAGAACGTTCCACAAAGAATCTGTAATTATAGCTGCACAAATGAACAGGGGAAAAATACAAAGGAACTGTGATGTCGCTCAGCCCTCTCCTTTTTTATGAAATTAATGAAATGTTTCCAATTTCATTTTTCTGGGGCTCATCAGAAAAGTATTCTACTGGAAAAAAACCAAATGATGGCAAATATGCAGGATTTCTAATAAAATATTTGCATTTAAACAGTAATATATTCTCCATTCTGATCGTATGCTTTTTTTCTTTTTTTTTTGTATAGTTTGGGTCAAAAAAGGTATCATTAAGCATAAAAAGGGAAAAATATATGGATAATAGCTACATAATCAGTGCAATTCATTAAGTGAGCAGAAGCAATCTTGGCAAGAGTGTGATATAGATACAGAGAACAACAACTTACGTATGTATAAGAAATAATTTTTTTAAAATGTATGGAAAATCTTCATATTCATTATCCTCAATAAGTTTTCCCTGGGATGTTGGTTCAGCTACAGCTTTTTGAACTCACACATTTACTACACAGTCTCCAGACAGTAAACTTCAGTGTGAATACAAACGATCCTTTACATTCCTAACTCCCAAATCTCCATAGCCTGCAAGGATTAGCAATAATAAACAGCATTTTTCCTTACAGATGAAAAAGGAAGGAGAAAGTAGACAAAGTTACTCACATTATTTGCTCTAAGTCTCACTGTTTCTGAGTAAATATGGTTACAGCCTGAGAACTACACCTATGGTCAAGCTGGACCTCTCAGGCTGACTCCAGGTGACTGAATCCCTGCAATCCTTTGGGGTAGAAATCAATGTGAGCCACTGTGTCCTTTGCTTGGGTTTCCTGACCTGGAGAGACAGATGATTTACATCAGTTTAGACTCAACATGACAGCTAATGTGTAGATGATATGGAAACCTGGGTAATTCACGAAGGATGATCTCAATACAGTCAGCTGAAGACTGTCAATATAGGCTTCAATCCCCAAATTTTCTAAGTAAAAATATCCATTTTGAATCAAGTTAAAAGCCCTTCTAAGCCTAAGAAGAACCCAGAACTGCTCTCCCCACAAAAACCCCTCAAAACTTAGTAATCCTGGGAATAATTACTTTTGGCCACTGGCAGCTTTCACATTTATATGATTTTTCAAAATCACAAACAAGGGGATATGCTGGAACTCCAGATATATTGTTATAGAAGAAATGCAGGGACCTCATCTCAAAACCAGAGGGATTCAAACAAATTTCATGAAATGGCTCAAGATTATAGATGTTTTTATATCTCTGGCAGCAATTTATATGGAAACTGTAAACATAAATTATGTAATTTTTAATGAAGGTTCTTTCCTTTAGAAAACTATTGTATATACAGGTATGGAAACATTTGAGCAGTCTTTGAGAAAATGTCTTCATAGTGTTCTGTATTATGGTGAATGACAAGTTTGTCACTGATGACAGCAGGTATTCAAACACATTCATACTGAGAGAGAGAGAATGATATGCACTTTAAGAAGCCTCAGCATTACATCTGCAATAGTTTATATGACATTATTTATATGGATTAAATAAAAATAACTATCATTTACGTTAAATGGACATAAAGATGTATTTTATATGTATTATGTAATAAGTCTAAAAATTATTGCAATCTTTTAAAATGCTTTTAAAAGACTGACATTTTTAGATTTTACTTTGTTTTTTAGCTCATTTTTATATACATTTATAAAAAGAATTGTTATTTTTAAAATACAACTTGAAATCACTGGAATATTTGAGTAGTAATAAAAACTTACTGCTGGGTACCCAACCACCTGTGCTACTTACTGCAAGCCACTGAATTTATTATTGTAATGGCTTATGAGTAATAAAATATTGGTATTGTTAAAAGACAAATTACTGCCAAAAGAAAAATTGTTTGTCCTATAAACATAGCTTGTGTAATAGTTTACATATTAGGTATGGCAAAAAACTTATTCAGTGTAAAAATATTACCATCTTATTATATTTTCTCCTTCAGGACAACTCCAAATGTATTTTCAGCCATTCTTACATGTATTTTTTCAAAATAACACCACTAGTTTTATTATTTTTATAGTGCCAGAGGGAATTACCTCTTATTTTGATTGTATGTATTTATTAAACCAACTTGTCTTTTATGATTATGAGAATTGTCTTCTTGATAGCATAGCACAATCTTTAACCAAAGTTACACAGGAAACCTCCTTGGTTGTGTTGCGTCTTTTCTCCCTTCCTCTTTTATTTCTTGTTCTTTGTTTCCTTCACATATCTTCACCTTTACTGAGACAGCCCCCAGATATGTATTTTGTGGCTTAAGTTTCTCATCTTCTTAGTCCAAATATACTGATATATACAATATAGACAGATATGTATTTCTATGATTTTTCGGTAATTCTTCCTTCCTCCCTTTCTCTTTTGCATTGTGAGCATGTTAGCCTCTGTAGTCCTGACATCTCCCCACATCATCATGAGATGCTTTTTTCCACGATTTTCATAATACCAAGATATGATCCATGACTCAATTGCAAGCTCAAGAGCAAGATATCTTATTTAGAGAATGACAGGATGAGAAGAAGCATCTTTCTCTCTTTCAGCATATGAGCACACAATCCTGGAAATCTTGGGGCTGACCCACTGGTAGCACATGCCAATCACAGATCTCTAAATGCATATGTACATGCACATGTATCACAAATCCATACATATTTAGGCACATACATAATCTATACATACAGATGTCTACAAAAAATCTATTGATAACGTCCTGTTGTCTAACTTTAATTTTATTTTAATTTGATTTATATTGATGCCACATGAATACTCACATGATAATGAAACTCAAGAATAATGAGTGACAGTAAAATCACAGAAAATAAGACAAAACAAACACAGAGTACGATATTTAGTCCATAAAATGGAGAATCTGCCAGAGCTTGTCAATATTCTTTTAAGAAATCCTGTAGCATGGTATGTCGGAAGCTCATTGAAATGAAGAGCCCTCTGTGAGGGTTTGCCAATCCATCCGTGCACTCTACACTGCTCGATCAATAGGTAATGAATGCTTACAAAGTGACACTATCAGCAAGGGAAGTGTTTGTATTAATGAAGAAAAAAGGGGACCTAGGGAAGGAAATCCTCATACTGCTACTGCATTTCAGCTTAAAATTCTTAAAGGAGCCGGACTGTTACTGTGTGGGGAATATTGCATGTGAAAACCCAAAGGACAAGTGTAGTAAGAAGAAACTCAACAGTATATGCATTCTGGAACATTCAGTGCTATGTCGTTAAGAGAGATTTTTGTTATTAGCAGCTTTTATTATTTTTGAAATACCAACCATTTTTAGCAGTATAGTACTATCTGGGGACTTTATTCTAGCATAAGGTCTGATTAGGTTTGAGACTACACGTACACACAATAAAAAGGACAGATCCTGTATGGAAAACATAAAGCTTAGCAAACTGAACCCAATAAGTGCTTTAACATTGTAAATGCTCAAGCAGTCATCTGGGGCTGTTACCAAGAAAGCAATATAACTGATTTTACTCACTTCTGGTTGTTATATTCTTACTGCATCAAAGCAAAATGTCAAAGCTCCTTTACTGTAAAACTGTAGTGAATAGCAGGATTAGAGAGCTGAGCAGCTGCTCTGTGGTGAGCTTGCTGAGGAGGCACAGAGAAATGCACATCTCCACTCTACCTCTGTAAAGCTTATGAAAAAAAAGCAAATGAGAACCTTGAACAGAGGCCCCACATGATTACCTACCTGATTTGAATGGACATTGGGTTTGTGGCTCACTTCCAGACTTGGGGTTGTACTTCATTCCTCCACTCATCTGCACCTTTTCCTCGTGGAACCTGAATGTGGTATTTCTGCCTGCATGTGTTGCTTATGTAAAATTACATTCTAGTATTTCAACATCCACAGCAAAAGGTTTCATGCTCTTAGTTGGTGATAACTTTCACCTGGAGCAAACTAATCTGTATAAATACATTACAGGGGGTTAACTAGAAACACTCAGTGACCTTTTTCAGGCAGAACTGGCCTGAATGGTGATTTATGGTGATTTATTTAGGTTCAGTCATGGATATTTGCCTTCAGTCTCTGCAGAATGTCAGCTCTTTATATGAGAGTTTTTTTGCGTTGCTTGTAATTATCAGGGATGATGTCAAGTCAAGAAGATCCTATCACTTAAATAATTTTCAACAACACAAAACTTAGTAGAATTCCTGGAAGTTGAGTTTATGCAGCTCTAATGCTCAGTACACTCCTATTCAAGGTGACTTACTATTTTATACCCACTAAGAAAATGGCCTTGGTTAAGAACCTCTGCAATTTTCTTATCCTGGTCTTTCGACATTTGCTTTTTTAGGTGGTTAAAATTGAAGTCAGGGAAGCATTGACATCAGTTCCAAAACTCTATTTTTCTCTACAGGAAATCTTGTACAAGGTTCTCATGTTCAAACTGGGTAAAAGCACTGTCATTTAAGTAATGGGCAGTACACTTCTTTTAGTGGAAAATACTTTGGGTGCCTATTGCCTTGGGAAACAAGCAGAGAAGCCACAACTGAGAATCAGACACTACTGTTGTGAAGAAGAATACATTTTATGATTCCTTTTTTCTTTCTCAATGCTACAAGGGAGATGAAGTTTTTAGCAAAAAACAGACATTAGTCAGGAGTTATGAGATTTTACTACAAGCCTCTGCTACCTCTGATGTGAGGGACAATAGTTTACAATCAAGTTCTCCATTACTCCTTCAAAACAATGCTAGAAATATAAGCAGACAAAAAAAACTAAGAATAAAATAGAAATTCTTAAAACAATAAGGCCTCTTAAAAGATATGTGTTAGGAATTATAACAGATAAGTTTATTAAGGAGTCAACTGATTAACAAATATTAGCACTGTTTTTTTGTATTTCTAAGGTACAAAACATGCATTGACTTCTTCATGGACTCTGCAAAAATAGGAAGACCTGAAATCAGATGATTTCTGAAACTACTGTATGAACCACATCTGTAAAATCAGATCAAGAAACATTAAAGGTAAACATTTTTACATGCTTCTGTATTCTCAACCAGAACATAACAGCTTATCTGAACATAATTTAATGTGTACAGTTGCCAATTTAAAGAATGCAAGACATATTTTAGGAGTTGATTTTGATTTTTATTTTTCATGATATCAGGGAAAGAATATGTATTTTTGCTTAAAGTAGCCAAAGAGAAAAATTCTCCTTTGCCTTGTCCTCCAGTGCATTTTGCACAGTGGCAGTGAGTTACTTAAGTTATCTGGGTTACACGTGCCTCAGGTAAACTCTTGGCTGTGTAAAAAAGTCTACACAGAGTTTTACACTACTTAGTTTACAGAATTTTACTATGCTGTATATTTTCAATCAAGCACCATAGGTAGTAAAAAAAAAAAATCCATGACTGATTTTGTGTGTAGTCTTCAGTATTTTGTGTAATTTTTTGTATTTCTCAAGGCAAAAATAAACCCTGAAAAATAAGAAAAATAAGAATTACAATCTTAACTGGTAGATACTGTTTTAACAATAGTAATTAGTTGTAGTGGTATATTTATGTATCTATAAAAACTTTCAATGCACTCTTCAAATGTGAATTTAAATTAGTTTTTTTGCCTTGTGTTTGCTCTTTCTGACAACTGCAGATGTTTTGTTATTTTCTAATTGTGACTGTATAAATTTGCAAACATAAAACCCACGCAGTTTTTGACAACTGTTTATTTTTAAGCTAGTAAATGTACAGATTTCTAGCTTTGCAATTCGTTTTGTAACAAATAAATCTGAGCCATTTGCTTTTGTGAATTCTGAAATCATGTGAGCAAAACAATTAAATCAGCAGTTTCCACACAAAATTACCTGGGAGGATAGGACCTGGGAGCCTATACATAAAGTTTGAAAATATTCCTGTTCCTTTTATGGGCTCAGATGAGCCTCATTTAAGCCATGAAAACAATGTATGACTTTTGGAGTGGGCTACTGCCATTCTGAAGAAAAAGTGTTTTCTCTTCACTTTTATAACTCTTTTTTGGGCATATTTAAACCTGTTGTGTTAGTCATGGTGGTATGTTTTGCTACATTGATATACCCCCAATCACACATCATTTTTATTACTCATACTCACTGAAATCAGCAATGAGCAAAAAGTCTTTAGTCATCCATTCAGTATCTGTCTGTTTTAGTTAGTGATAGTGGCCCGCAATTAAAAGCCTTTTTAAATTTCACTTCTTTATCTCAGATAGAATGCATTTTTATACACTGTAAAAAGTAGGTTTTGGGGGGCTTTTTAAATTCTTAGATATTGCTTGATATTATTAGGAGAATACTCAGACTGTGGTTTTATCTTCGTTTGTCATTGGACCACCCTTAGCTGTAGCATATCAATATTTTGACGCCCAACATGGAATATGTAGGGAACAAATTAGGGAGGAAAAAGGAAACCCCCCAACTCCCAAATAAATTTCTTTCTTCAGTTAATTTATGACCTTGGCAGACTTAAAAAAAAGAAGTTGTTTGAGCCAGCTTGGGCCTTGTTCAGCATACAGATGTGACTCTGTATCACTGATTTGAAAAAGCCACTTGGAATCAAATTCATGACTATGCTATGCTCCAGAAATGTTTTTGTCTGAATGATATGCAGGTCTCACTTCAAAAAGAGGGCCACACACAAAAGAGCAGTGATTAAAAACATTAAAGATATCAAAGTTTCTTGTGAGAGAATTGAATATTTCACATCAAGAAAGCCAGAGCTTGATGAAATACTCAGTTCCTTTGTCTCTTTACTCATTCATGTGGCATAAAATTAAGAACAAAAGGGACTTCTTGATTAATGGCCTCTGCTAATAATTCCAGTAGAATACACAGAGACATTTTTTATTTGATTCCACTACCAAATTAAGTTTGCGTTAATCATAAATGTCACTTGCACAAAAATCACACATAAATATTCAGAGTGATCTATATTTTATCAGTTATAACAGAATGCTTGGCAGCCAGAGTAGGTTTAAACAAGCAATTAGTGAATAAGTTATTAAACATTTTAAACAAGTGTGATGCATGAAACCTGAATTAGAGGAGTTCAAAGAAACTTAACAGTGTCTTGATTATACAGGTGCCTGAGCTGGAGACAGATTTACCATGTCTGAAAAAAAAATCATTAGAACCTAACATGGCATGGAATTTTCTTTCCTTACATTTCCTCCAATCTCTCTGATAGAGACTTTTGAAAATTCCTTTGGTAAATCCCACAAAAGCAATTTCTGAGTCTTTTCATTAGATTTGAATTTGTATTGTTTGTCCTCATTCCTCTCTTTTCTTTAAATTACCATTTTTCAAGCTGGTTTATGACCATAAATTTCATGAAAAACAACGTCCAGAAAAAATCTCTTAACACAGTTTGTGCATATATATTTATTTTTTTTTTAATTGTGCTTCTCAGTATTCACAGAAAAGCTTCCTTCATGTTAATTTATTGAAGTGCAATGTAAACAATGGAGAGAGGATTTTTCTTTTTTGATTCCCACAGGCTAATGCTTTCTTCTTTAAATAGGATTATTGTTTACAGATTCCTAATTAGGCTTCATGGAGATCTGTTGTTACCTTGTGTGAATTAGAGCTACAGAGCTTGATGCTCTGTCATTTGTCTGAGCAAACTCCAATAAATGGTCATGCACAAATTGATAAAAAATGAGTCTGGAAGTGTAAAACAAAAACAAGAGGTCGCCTTGTAGAACCTCATCCCTGAGCTCTTAGCAGTTAAGACGAATAAAATATTGTACAATGGAAACAGGTCTTCAGTTGTGTGTGGAATTAGTGTTCAGGTGTTTAATCTGGAGGGGAAATACTGCTTTTTAAACCTGAGAGGCTTTGTGTCTGGATGAGGTACTAAATATTACATGTCTCTGTGTGTGTGTGTGTGTGTGTATGTATAACACATGTATATATGAGAAGTTACACTGGATGGTTACACAAGATACCAAGGTCTTATTGAGTGAAAGAACCATATAAAGGCTTACTAAATGTCTGTGCATGGAATAACTGCAATTATTTCTGTTAAGATTCTGTTAAGGACATCACACATATTTAAGACTTTTCTTCAATTCTCAGTTAATTTCCCTAAGATAGTGTTGGTCTCAGACTAGGGCATTTACTGGGGCTTAATTATTGACTAGGGTTTATGACCCAAAATAAAATTTTGAGCTATACACCTCTCCCAACAGTGCCTCCATGTGTGCTGCCTAATTAACATTATATTAAATATGATAATTTAGAGATATTTCAGTGTGAAAATTGAGTAAAATATCCTTATTTCACTTTTCTGTGTCTGGTACACTTATGGTTTTATAAAATTGAAAGTCTATAAGCTGTGACATAGTCTGGATCTTATAGACTGATAAATACTTCCTTCATATTTGCACTGCACTAAAATGTTTGCCCTGGTAGCCCAAAGGCTGCAGTGAGGCAATTAGATTCTAAAACAGAATCTAGAAAATTGGTTCTTCAGACCTGCAGCCAATAAGAAATAGGATTCTGAGATTCCACATCACTGCTCTTATGCCCATCCCTTTAGCAGATGATCAAAGCAGTCCGTATGTTTCTTATCAATTAAGGAAGTTTCATTAACAATATCGCATCTGAATATATTCCATGCTTAAAATTAAGATGTAATCAGCAGTGCAAATGAATATATGGGATGCTGGTTGGTTTTCAGCTCTGAAACTGAATGAATTTGACTTCCACCATTCACTTCATTGGTCAAATAGTATTGGTTAAATTTGTTGGTGAGCCTCACTCATCTCCAACAATAAGTTTTATATCTCCTATTTTTTGGAAAAAAAAAATTTAAAAATTCACTCATAAATGAAATGAAAACTTTGCTGATTTCTTCCTTGGCTATTAAAATTGTTTACAGAAAGTGAATGTGTGAATATTTAATCTTCCATTTGTGTCTTATTCAGCCTACAGCCAAGAGCATGAAACAGAATTGAAACATACTGACTGGGAAGGATGCTAAGAAAAAAATTGATTAAAAAACATGGACTAGACAATTTTTTATCATTTTAACTCTTTCTGGATCATATGCAGCCTAGCACTGTTATTTGATAACATTAATCTTTGAATTCATTCTCTGTCCTGTTATTGAGGGTTTTACTGCACAGTATCTTAGCATACTATGGGTGGGAATCAGTAACATGCCAGACATTCACCGGTACTGGAGAAAAAACAACCCTCTTTACTGCTTTCTAAAGTAACCTATGAGATGAGATGACATAAGGCACAAAAATCAATACAGGGAAATACTGAAGAGGTTGTAGTCCATGAAATACCTGATGGTTTACCTATTATCAATACATTATAGGCAGCATTATAAAGTGAATTCTTAAAGTTGAGACTGAAGAGAAGATCATGAAGTAACCTTTTAAATAAAGAGCAAGTGACACAATTAAAGAAATAATGTGTTTGGATAATTTAATAGAAAAACTATAATAATAGCAAGAAATTTTATATGCTGAAGTGTTTGTTCAGTTCTGATGTTAATATGAATTCAGATAGTCCATGAAGGAAATCTCCTGTTGTGACCCAACAGGAGAATTTCCTAGTCTCTTCTTACATATTAATAATGTATATTGTTCATGGTATGTTGGAAGAACATAATTGATGCTGCTCCTGTCAACAGGCCTTGAAAACTGTCTCAATAAGGATGTCGATAATAAAACGTAATAATATCAGAGGCATCATTAAAGTAATAATTCAACCATATTTCCCTTCATTTATCAGGTTAGGATGATGGAATTAAATTTCAGGTAATTTTCTCCTGCATCTACTTATCTTGAAGACTGGAAAATTGCTTATTTGCTTGTTATTTAGTCCATAAAATTTTACCTCTGCTGCAAACTTTTATTAACTTGAAAAAGGAAATTTTAGTGATCATTAAGTTAAAATTTATCTCAAAAAATATTTTCTTCTAGTTCAAACCAAAATTAGAATTAAGTATGTGGAATAAAAAGTGGTAATACAAAAATGGGGTAGAATCTCAAATAATTATAAATACCTAAGAGTATTCTTTCCTCTTTTAAACTTTATATTTTGTTAGAACTATACCTGACTGACTTAACGGTGAAAACAAATAAGAAAACCAATAGCATAACTAATGGACTGAATTAAGAATATTGTATTGCAGCACTTCAGCAAACAAGTAGCTGCTTTTTTATTATCTGATAAATCTAAATTATTAGTTTGAAACAATCAAAATAATTCTTTTGGATTGAAGTGATATTTATTTAGAGTTCTGATGTCTATTAGAAGTTATATTACCTGAAAAACACTTCTTGGTCTAGACGTGAAGTGTCATTATATGTGAATTTTGTGAAACATTTACCTCAGGTTTCAATAAAATTATTATATTCAAATTAAAGACTATGAAGAAAGCATATTGGAAGAATATAGAACTCTATAACTTGTAAAGTATTCCCATTATCTACACGTATTTCAGAACTTTTAGAGCCAAATAATGTCTATTCTCAGACTGCAGCTGAAAGCAAGATTCTCTACCATTCCCAGTCAAGGTAGATTTGGTACCAGTGTAATCTCCAGGCAGCACAAACCCTCCAGTAGATGCATCTGCACATATTTTAGCAGAATAAAGAGCAAAACAAAAGCAAGCAAGACAGTGGATAGATAATCCTGATATAAAAACCCCCATATATTATTGAAAAAATAATGTGAAGCTTTTCCTCACTTCATAAAATTATGATCTTCATTGTTTTCAAACAATTTTTCCAATACATGTTTCTAATCCATTTTATGGATGTCACTTACACAAATCTTGGAGAGTTAATCTGGACAAAGTTATAGCTAAGCTTTTCTGGCCCTCAGGCACCTAAGTCTTGGCAGTCTCCTGCTGTTTGCTATAAATGCAATGACCTGCATTACTTCTGTATCTCATGAGGACTGTTCAGTATTCAGAATTGTGCATTTTTATTCTACTTTCAAAGGTTTTTCATTTCATTTTATGCAGTTAGACTGTACTGTGCGTGGTTGATATCACAACTTTGCTTGTCTCAGGTGGTTTTTTAAATGCATAATGGAGCGTCACCCACCAGCAGCACTGCAGCTAATATCTGTAGTTAATATTTCTGTGTTAAGCTCCTGCACTCAGTATTTAACAACACAGCTGAAAAAATCTCAGGGGTGAAAGCTGACACTGGAAATGAATTAATAGGCAAGAAAAGTCTGACGGTTTCTCTGAAAATACATTGTATCCAGTGGCACTCTCTGGGTTGATATATATTAGTTTTCTGAATGCCTTTTTTGCTGAAGTACATCTGGGAAAGGTTACATACAATTGTCACTTGAGCTTTATAAGTACTGCAGGCTCATTTTTTTTTTCCCCTCATTGTTCAGAACTTCTAAGTTATATTAAATGTTGCTACACCTTATGTATGTGTTTCGTGTCCTAAGTGAAATGAAAAATGATTTGTCATAAATACATAGTTTAGAATATTAGCTGGTTTTATATATCAATTAAAACTTAGCATTAGGTGTTTACCTTTATATAACACATACATATGCAAAGATGGTGGTCTACATTAAGAAATAAGCATTTATCAGCAGCAGCTACAACACAGTAACTCAGCAATATAAATTAGTGGTTTTTATTAGAGGAAAATACTATGGCATCTCAGAATTCATAGGGATAACATTTATCAAGCTCTTAATTTTCACTGCCAATATCTTGTAATATTGCACACAATCCAGGGAGGACAAATAAAATTTTGAAAAAAAATTATAGTAAAAGATCTGATTTTTTTCTAGTTTATCCAGCCTTAATTACTAGTTGAGGAATGAGTGTTTCAGGGAGGAACTTAAACACTTCTCTCTTATTTCTGATTATGCATCTAGATTTGCATAGACTCTTGGAATTTTTGAGAATAAATAATGCTTTGTAATTTAATTCTTTACTTAAATTAAAACTAGGGGAAACTAAGATAGCTTCTTTCCATCTATACCTTCCCACCCTTCTCTGTAAGAGGTTTTGAGGCTGGAACTTTTGCAGGTCATCGAAAAAATTAAGGACACAAATCAAAATGAGTATTCCAAGAAACTTCATTTTAGTGTTCAATAATTGCAATTTCATCTTAAATTGTTAAGTCAAAACTAAGTAGGTGAGTGAAATAACAATTAAATTTAACTGTTTTCAAATCTCAAGAGAACTTATTTATTCCTTATTCTCAAATGTCAAGTAATGACTGAATTCCAGTAAAGTTATCTTTGATTAACATTTGTGAGTGATATCACCAGCACATTCTCTCCAGAGGTGTACTTATTTCATGATTATTGCTTCTGTAATTCCTGAAAGTCATTTTAGCAACTTTGTCCTGATGACAAAGATGTTTTTCTGAATGGATATTTGGTCATAGTGTTGAGGTTTTCTTTAAGATACCACTTTTTTTAAAATAGAATAGAAACTTCTTTTCTATTTTAGTTAAGTCAGTTGGATTCATAGCAGGCAGATACAGTAAGAACCAATTCAAATCTTTGCAAGTTTTCTTTCAGAAAAGAAATCACTCACAAAATGCTTTTCAGTAAAAGCTAAGGTGTTCCAGAGCTTTAAGTCCAGCTTGCAGGCAGGGGTAGCTTTTCTGTCCTTTTCACTGGAGAGCAAAGTTGGTGACATGTGGAGTGCTGTAGTTTACCAATTTAGCTGCAAGACAAATTCTAGAGGCACAGGCTGTTGGACTACATCAAAGTTTGTTTCACTTCAGATTAGTTAAACATTAAACACTAAAACAAAGGCAAAGTTGGTAAGGCAAGTTTCTGGCAGGTTTCCAAAGAGCTGCAGAAAATAAATGTATTATTAAAAACATATGATCATTATTCTGGTATATATATAAAGTGTCACTTCATGTTAATTGAGTATCATGGCACTGAATATCCAAATGCATTGAGTGAATTCTTAAATTTACAAGGTACCTATCATTTTAAGGTAAGTAGATTGAACTAACTACTAAGGACAAAACTTCAAATTTAGTTTTTGATAATTTTAAATGGTTATATATTGAGTCAATAGACTGCTGTAGAGATAAAGGATAAATTGTTTCCTTATGTTGAAGGCATTGTCCCAACAGTAAGAATTTTAAATTAGGTGCTGAAATGAGAAGACACTATTGCACGGTTGCTAGTGTTTCTTAAGCACATTTGTGAAAAATGCCTAAGAATGAAAGAAAAAAAAAAAGAATTAAGCAGTGCCAAATCTTCAGTCATTCAGAAAAATAGAGGAACTGAGCTTTCAGCTAAAGATAATATGTCCTGTTCTTAAAACCATAATATTTGAAAATCTCTTCCTTTTTGGAGATTACTCCACTGAAAGAAGCTTCTTCTGAGTAGTTCTAAAATTCTAATAAATGTTTACTCCTTTTCCATGTTATTTTGAGTTTAAAGTTTTGCAGTTTAAACTATTTAATTGTATTTCATAAAAATAAAAACTTAGATTGTGACCTAATTTCAAGGCAGTAAAAGGGAAAACAGGAAGGACTTCCTTTAAATATATTGACTTGAAAATTGTTTAGAATGATTTATTTTTCTATTAATTAGGTGGAACCAGGGGATTTCCCTGGGATTATTTTATTTTATTTTATTTTATTTTATTTTATTTTATTTTATTTTATTTTATTTTATTTTATTTTATTTATTTTATTTTATTTTATTTGTTTCTTCCAATGAACTTTTGATAAATTATTAATCTAACTGTGCCAGAGAGAGGAAGTGTTATACCCAAAACCCCAATACAAATGGAATGATCAACCATGAAAAAGAGAATGATTTTATTCTAAAAATGTCAGAGCAGTAAATTTTGACATTAGTGAATTAGTATTTCCACCCATATGTTTCTCTCCAACAACATTCTGGTATGTTGGCATTCACAGCCTTTTCTGTTTATGATGTGATCACAGGCTGAGCAAATATGCTTCCTTCAAAGTGTCACTGCCTGGATTCTTTCCAGGTTCAGTGGTTCCAGCAGAGAAGCAGACCCTACAGGGACACTGAGTAGGGCTGCAGCTAAGTGCCAAGCCTTTGCCCAAAGGATAGTGAAGTGTTCTTTTGATCCAATTTCTGCATGAACTTAGAAGTAAATGGACCTGTGATTGACTTTGTGGGTCTCCTGTCATCTGCTATGGGATTGCTTTCGTGTTGTTTCCTAAATCTTTGATGTAAATAACATAGGGTAGTTTCAATCTGTGGTTTTGCAAAAGGATTTTGAAACTTGGTTTCTAATGGCAAAATGAAGCCACATAGCATGAAACAATGGATCCTTTTCATGTGCATATCTTTATTTTAAGAAAATGAAATGTTTCATTTGAACAAATAACAATTTGGACTGCTTCTTCACATGCTTTTCGATATGTTTGAGTTGAATTTTTTTAAGCTACTGATAAAAAAGTTGTTTGAAACAAGGGTAAGTCAAAGGATCACATCTTAAAGGGCAAGGTAGTCCTAACAGCCTATCAGGAAGTCAAATACACGACATCTCTGAATGCAAACGCAAAGCTGCCAATATTATCTGGGGAGTGAGTCAAGAAGCCAGACGCTACAAAAAAAATACCCTCTGCTATTTGGCATTTTGGGGTCTCATGGGTGTCACTGAAAGACAAAAGGATCCAGTGCACATTATAAAAAAATATGGTAGACCTCAAATGCCCCTACTCTTCTTGAGGACAACTTTATGCTGAACAGCAGTGGTGTTAAAAAAATCCACAAGTATCATATCTGTTAGAACATGGAAATTATGTGAAAAATAAAAGCAATTTTCAAATTTGTTTCTTTCTTATATTTGGGAGTCAGAGAAGTTCAGGTGTAGCTCAGGATCCTGAGGGGAGGATGAGCTAAGCTAAAAGTAAAGTTTCATTAAATCCAGCCTCCAACACTAGCTTTGGAATTGACTTGCTCCCACATCAGATAAATTTTAAAGAAAGATAATTGCATAGAAAAGGGTGCTGCAAATAAAAACAAATCCAATAAATTTTATTTATCTTTTATTTTGTATTCAGAGATAAGACCTGGACTAGATATTATTTGAATCAGAGATGCATAAGATTGATCTTGATTTGGGTTATTTATCTGGGGTTTTTTTTCAAATTTTCTTCTCCCTTCATTTTAAGGTTTGATTGTTATAATTTATCCTGCTTAGTATTCAATTGCACTAGTAACTGGAGTAGATAAATTTCCTGCACCTTTTATCTAAATATGTATTTCCTTTAAGTTAATATCAATGTACTATTAAAGTACATTAGAGGCAAGTATTGTTCAGAAGTATTAGCAGAATTTACCAGAGAGGTGTTTTAAAAGTTCTTCAAATTTATTTCCACTTTTATGCATAAAGAGTGGAATAGAAGAATATAATCTATAGACAATTATCATAAATATTTGGGATTATTGACATTATGCTGGAAGAACACCTGGAAGGTATGAACCAGTACAGATAAAAATGAATTTCTGAGTCTGCATTTTTTTTTAAAATATCTTACACCACTATGTCTCTTAGTGTCATATTTTCTCTTGAGGAGGATAATGGAATTTTCCCAGTGATTTTGTGTAAAGATTATTATTGTGATAACTCATTTTCATTTGACTACATTATTTGAGGAGTACAAAGACGATTTTAATAGCCTTTAGAAATTTCTGTATTCATTCTTTAAACAAAGGGAAGTTCTTTGAATTTTAGATAGATGATGAACAGAATTGAGGACAACTGGAAATAGGGAATGAGATGGCAAATAGTGCCTTCCTTGTTATGTGACACAAGAACACATTTCCAAAGACAAATATTCTCTTAGCAAACTGTTCTTCCTAGACTTCTACCAGATTCCTCTGAACATAAGGATTAGATGCAGACAAGATTTCCAAGTACCAAAATATAAGACATTGAAAGAGGCAGTGATGTTTTGAAGGAGAAAGACCTTATTTTTAGCAAAGAAAATCTTCCTTACCAACACTAGAATTACGCAGTGTGTTTTTTTTACAGTAAGATCACATCTTAAATAATGCTGTATTTAAACTTATGCTAATTTTCTGATACATAGGAAAGACTTTAGAATGCTTATTTATTCTCAATGTATTCATTAACTTTCTTCAGGGAGCAGTGTCCTAAATATCAGTGACTAGTTATTTCATTATCATGTGCATCAACAGGGCTTTTTTTAATTCTTACAGTTTTAAAGTGTTATCTTCAGAGACCAGAAGAACTGCAGAAGGAAGTAAAACCCTATCCCCCATTAGATAAGAAGGGAAATTTTAATGTGTCACCATAATGTTCCAATTTTTTTCTATCTGTCATCTTGAATGGCTAAAATCAAATAATGTTGAGAAAAATTTCAGTAGAGAGGTATGAATCCAGAAAGTGAGTTTATAAGTAGCAGGAAAAACTGGTACAGAAAACTGTAGCACATCCCACTGTGAGTAATGGCTTGTGAAAAATACGTTCAGTTACAGTTGAACATCATCCAGTTACAATTTATCGCTCTCCCTAATATCGGCATCTTTCTCTTCCTCATTGTATTCTCTTAATCTTGAAAGAAATTGGATGATTTTATGTTTTGTTCCTGAACTGCACAATTTTGCAGTAATGCAAAACCAAGCTCCAAGCATACATTTTAGTTTAACTTACTGATACCGCTAAACTGGTGCTGGCACTGCTAAAATCTCCCCTTTAAATCAGTGAGAAAAACAGAGTGTGACTGCAGAACCATCCTGCAAGCCTGCAGGTAAGGATGTTAGTACATCAATAACATGTCTACACTGGCTCATATAATGTCCCATTGTGTCTTAAAATACTGTACATCCGTGGCCAACAGAACTCATTTAGACTTCAATTTCTTCTAAACCTTTGAGAGAAAAGAAAATGGCATACTGATTGAAATTTTAGATTTTAGAATTGTTGGATGTGTTATATACGACACTTTTATGCACCGGTAAAAGTGATTTTTACTGTCTGAGAGATTGTCTTCTGATAAAATTTCAAAAGGATAAGACTTTATGTTTCTTTCCAAAATTTCTAAATCAAACACTCAGTCCAGAGCTTCCCTAAGTGTCCTAATAGAACTCAGGATATATGAAGATCCACTGTGACACCCATGTCACAAGTTGCACCTTCTGTAAATAAGTAAGGGAAATGGCCAAGAACAAGGGAGATCTCTTTTTTCCTCACAGTAAGCCACCGACAGAAGAGCAAAAAAAACCCAACAAAACCAAAGCAACACATACACACCCCCTCCCCACACCCCCTCCAAAAAAAAAAAAAAAAAAAAATCCCTAAAAATATGGAATTC
>VWZU01008081.1:356553-417882 GCA_013397095.1 Sterrhoptilus dennistouni | reverse complement strand
TTTTTTTTTTTTTTTTTTTATCTTGTGAATAAGAAGGGAACATTTCCTTAGCTTTGATGGAGACTAAAGGCTTTCTAATAGAATGGTATTTCAAAGGGTGCACAGCCATCTCCTGGTTTACCAAGATTTATAAAGGAGAGTATTTAATTCATACTTGGAAGTAGCAAGAGAAAAAAAAAAAAAAGGCACAACAAAAACAATATGAATAAAGAAAGTTCTTGCAAATTCTAGAATGGGTTGGAATCAGTGCTCAACATTGCCCAGACTGCTTTAAAGTAACATTGAACCTAACAGCTAGTTGAAATAAATTGAATGGAAAAAGACAATGCTAGTAAGGACAGGAAGACTGAGCGGGTTGTGGAAATGCAAGTAAGTAGGTAACCAGATAAATATTTATCTAAGAGTCCAAAATCTAAGGAGACGGTTACTGTTTAAGAATTTGGTTTAACAGTATCTTTGAAGAAGCACAGCTTTCCTGAACTGACTGGGTATATATAAGACCATGGTATTTTAATATTCTCTCAGATCGAAGTAAACACACAGGCTTATTTCCAGTTTTGAAGTCTTAGAATGAGTGTCTATGACCAACATAAGAAAACAGTTTCTTCATGCTTTTCTGTGTTCAAAATATATTCTAATGTAAAAATCCAATAATTTAATTGCAGTAACAAACTCACTGATGTGTGTTTATCTTTCTTTTACACACAGGGATTTACTAGAAATCACCTTATGGAAAAGTAGTGCTATGTGCTAAAATCCAAACTCAATGGAGCACTACACATAAAAGTTATTAAAATCAAATGGCTCCTTTAAACTTTAAATTCAAACTCAGAGCAGCAGCTAATCCAAAAAGAAATTAAGTGAAATGCCCCTCTGGGAAATGGTAAAACTTGTGCATTCAGGAAAAGAGTTAAATGATGAATCAAACTAAGAACAATGAAATTCCTTGGAAAATGCACATCTTCACAACACGTACACATGTCTATGTGAACATATCCAAACATTAAACACTCAAATTACTTAATTACCATAAAAGAATACAGTTCTAAAAATCATGTGAGCACCTTCTAGCTTCTTCTTTTTCATTGGCCTGCCTAAATTCAATGTCAAATAGCTCTTTTAAACCTTTTTCTCATTGATATTTTCTCATTGCATAAAATACAAATGTCAAACCTTTAACACAGCAACCATATTACCAATATATAAATCTGATTTATGTTTTTTAATCCCAAGGTCAAGTGTTAGGAAAAATCATCCTGCTTCTGACAACCTTTGTAGATCACACACTCAATCAAAGACACTTTGGTAATTTATAAAACATGACGATTAGCCCATAGTTTCTCCATAAAATCTGAGAGCATATCAAATCTTCACAATGTGCAGTTTTGCTCTGGAAGAGTGACAAAAAGTAGGTGGATTTTGTTTAATAGGAATAACCCAATACAGGTAAGCACATATGATACTATAAAGGACTGGGTAGACTTCCTAGCCATCCATAGGAAGCACCCATCCTGTTTTCAGTGTCTGTGAAAACTAGGCTACGTCCCAACAGGATTTGGATACCTGTACACGTAACTAAACCTTTTACCAATGTGTCACTTTAGGAAACTTACAGCTACACACATCCCCACCGCACCTGATTCTTCACCTGAGACCTTATTTGCTTTTCTTTGGAAAAACAGATGCTCTAAAGAATTGCCTTACCATACAAACCATTCTTTCACTTATTTTAGCCCAACACATTAATTTTTACTTATGGTGGTTTTATTCAACATGAATGGGCAAGCCTCACTCCAGAAACACAGAGTTGCAATCCTATATGTTTTTTCTCTTTCAATTCTGTATATTTAATAAATTAATCTCAGGGATTTTGCATCAAGAAATTATAAATTTATTATCCCAAAACAGATTTTACTTTCCTTATGATCTTTTAATATAAACTTATTGTGCTAGAAATTTTTGTGCCAATGAGTAAAGGAAGTGGGTGAATTTAAAGATAGATACATTTCCTCTTTAAGGGAACTCATCAAATACTAGTACTTGTTAAGTCCTGCAAAGTACATCTAATGCATCCAATAAAACCAAATCTCTGCAATATATTATAGAGTAATTAGTGCTTAAACCAGAAGTTCTACCTCCTTTTAGTCATCTTTATGCTCAGATTGCATAAGCTAAATTGATTGCTTAAGGATCCACAAATACCATAATCACAATTTTTATGGTTTTATGTAGGATATTAGGAAAAAAATTGCTTCATTGTCTTCAGTGTAAAACAAGATTACTTTTCCCTAAGCAATGCAGTAGAAGGTACATAAAATCAAATATGTGAAATCATTGGTTCCCTAATGCCACTGTTCTCAGTAGAGATAATTGCTTCATTCAGTTCATAAATTCTCTTGCTTGTTTGTATTTGCAGCTCTCCCACAGAACCTCACTTCACTGATCTAATGTTAGATGTTGGTTCAGGTCTGTTATTTCTGATTGAAATATAGTAAATTGGCAGCAGTTAAAGATGGATCCTATATCATTATTACTGGCTTTTGCACAGAGATCAATCAAAATCCAACAGGATTTCGGTAATTTATTTGCTCTCTGATAATGTCTTCTTAAAACTCTCTCACCCTTTCAGAGAGCTTGTCGGAATTTTCATTATGTCATAATTGAAATGCTTATTTCCCGTATGTATATATATTTATTTCTTCTCAAAAGAGAGAGCATATTAATTCTGAGGAGAGCTCTGTATAAAAATAGAAGTAATTAATCATTTCTTCTTATTATTTGATTATATTATGGCTATATTTGAGAAGCCCCAAAAATATAACTGATACAACAGTAGAATTTACTAAAAAGAACATGGAACATGTTACATGTAAATTATAATTATCATATGAATTATGATTAAATATGAATTATGTTACATAGAATTATGATCATCACCCCATTATCTACAGGTATTTTAATCGTTACCTACTCCAACAACAGGAGTAACTCTGACTTTGTAGTCAGTCAACTATATATTTATTTTTTAATATCCGTGTGATTAATATTAATTTATACTTTGAACTAATTTTTCTTTGGCTTACTAGTAACAAAAAATATCTATCAGCTACTCAGAATTTTTGAGACCACTTATAAGCTCAATATATTCCTTCTACACTGCTGCTGTAATTTGCATGCCCATATTTGTGTATTAGAAGAGAGTTTATTTACTTCCACTAAGCCTTGTATTTGTGAACTTTTCAGAAGCTTGACAAATAATCCCATTTGCCTTTTTGTGATCAAGCTGTCATCAAAATAATGTTAATTACTAATTTATTTTTTATTTATTGAATCAATTGAACTGTTTACAGCTTATGCTGACACCCATGTATCAAAACCTCTTATTGAGCTACAACAAAGAAACTCCTCAGTAATCCCCTTTTATGCTTGGGTTATATTGGTTTCAGTAAACTTCACCTTTTTTTCACTGTTTTAGAACACATATATATCAATTTTTTGACCTTTGAGATCAGTTTACATTGGAAAAACACTTTAAATTTCACCATCTCTGTGTCACAAAGAACTGCTCAGACCATTTGATTCACAATGGAATAAAATGGTCATAGCAGTTCCTCTTTGATCTTTTGATCTTTTCTGAGAAAAAAAAAGTAGAAAGCTTTAGGAAGATGAATAGAATACAACTTGAAATATAAATGTTTAGTTTTCACATCTCTCATCTAAATAAATTACATTTGGAGGTCTTTATCAATGTTAAGAAAAATTCAAAATCACTAAAATCCTCTTCAGCCAAGTTCTGCAGTGGAGTGAAGGGTTGTCTTTGTCACAATAAAGAGCAATGTAGTACCCTACTATTTTATAATACCTGGTAGTTTTCTTTAAAATATTGTGTATTCTGATCTGTTTTCTTTTCCCAAATTGCTCATTTTATCTCACTAAAACAATTATACAGTTTCATATTTGTAGATTTTTAGAGTTTTAGGGATGCTGTTATCCCTGCATCAGTTTCCATAATTTCATTTGTATTAATTCAATATAGTTGTTCTTACTTTTCTTCATTTCCCATGTGATAAATGGTGATATTCAACCAAACTGCAGGGCTCATCATTCACAGGCATAGCTTTTGAGAAGGGCTTCATCAAAGTCAAGTATCTAGTCCAATGTATCAAAAGTGTAAGCATTCGTGATTTTTCTTGTAAGTTTTCTCTTTACTGTTCTATGACACAAACTAACCTGCCTTATGGAAGTAAAAGAAGCAGCACCTTCCTAAACAGTGCTATTTAACTAAGCTTGCCATGAGCCATCCAGTTGTCTTTGAAGAACTAAGTATACAGACCTGTTTGTGTTTCTAAAGAAAATTTTCCTTGCATTACTCAAGAATCTGCCCTAATTTGAAAAATTGCAATTGTTGAACTTATGGAGTTTCCAACAGAAGACTTCCATATTTTTTTCTGTTTAAATTGAAGTATTTTGTTGCTAATATTAATTTGAATCCAATGTTTCTCCAGATGAAGTTCAAATAAGATAAGAAAAAGAAACACAAAAAGAAAACCTGAACGACACATGGTCATTTGAACAAAACACAAATGCCATATTTCATGTAGGCTGTTGTGGCTTTCTTTTTGCTTAGAATGTCTTGGAGTTTGCTTTGGTCTGATTTTGTGTGTGTGCATATATTTGTGGTGGGGGGTGTGTGCTGTTTAGAGCTTCTTTTCCCAATTAAAGAAAAAATAATATTGTTTTGTTTTATTATATATTTTCAATTCTTATGGAACTAAAGACCTAATTATTTAAACATCTCTATATCAGTTTCTCTGTCTTTTCTTAAATTTAGATTGTTGCTGTGTGGAATGAAACTAAAAGTTCTGACTAAAGTGCTTCTACTATTTTGCATCTTAGAGGATGATTCCTCACTTGATGGGTATTCATCCAACATTCATCACTGAACATTTTTTGATTTTGATTAACTCATATTATCATAGACACTGAAGATTCCTCAATTTTCTGTATCTATCATTCTTCCTTTGATTTTGCTGTAAATGTTCATTTCTTCTTTTTAATCTAAATTAAAATTAATTTATAAATTTGCAAAACAAATATCCAAAATAGATTTTTGGGAAAGCAACCAAAAATAAAAAAATATCCAGAATCTTTAATAATCTGAACTGCAGTAGAAATTGGTAATCTCATGGAATCTCTCTTCTGGAAAATGTAAAAAGGTTTCCTTAAACTTTTCTGAGAGTGGCAGTCACATGCAGTCAAGAAATAAGAGTAGCTCCATTAGGGGTGACTCCTTTTTAAAATGAGTGAAGCAGGTAACTGAATGTTCTCCAGGTTTTCTTTCTTTACAGCGCCATCTTCAGAGCAATATATCATCTCAACATCACCTTGTGATGATGTATTACTCAGATACATCATCAGCCTGAGCAGTGTTTCAAATGATTTATAGACCTGGTAAATCATTAAAGTGAGGCACAGCGATGTATTATTCAAAGATGGCACCAAGTGGGTAAGAAGCTTTTAAATGCATAGTCAGCACAGTAACAGAACACAGCATAAAGCACAAATTCATACCATGAAGAAGGCAACTGCCCTAAGCTTGCAAAAGAAGGTTGATGCCAAATGAGCTCCAACAATGATAGAGAGCTCTGCTTCTGTCCTCTCATGAACCATGACAGGACAAGTGGAAATGGCATCAAGCTGTGCCAGGGTGGGTTCAGGTTGGATGTTGGGAGGAATTTCTTCACTGTTAGAGTGGTTAAGAATTGGAAGTCATCATCTCTGAAAGTGTCAAAAAGTGTCTGGACATAGAATTTGGTGTTATGGTTTAGCTGGCAATGTTGGTGTTCAGTCAAAGGTTGTACCTTAATGATTCTATGATTCATAAATCCAAACAGCACTGAATCGGTACAGGAAATACTTTGATATAAGAGAGGTACATGTGAGAAGTCTCCCAAGTGGAATAATGGGCAATGGGATCCTATAATTAGAGGATAATAACAAAGATAATTATTATATATATATAAAGTATAATCTATATATATTAGATAGATAGATAGATAGATAGATAGATAGATAGATGATTAATTATCCTCAGTAAAATTTGTGTGGATGTGCACTTACCTCAGTGTCAACACATCTTAAATACCCTCCTTAAACACAAGAAAGGGAACATGTTTGTGTTTATGCAGAGGTGTAGGTGGATAGAAGTGTGCAAGGAGCAAAATATGAGCTGTGTTCTGTTGATTTTGAATATAGTTCTGGATGATTCTTTTAAATGGATGCAGAATCAGCACACTAAAAAATTTTCTCACCTTTGCTTGTTGTTACAGGAGCAGACCAAAAGCTTTCAGCACACAGCACAATATAACAGTTTGTGAAAAGAATTTTGTCTGTAAGAATTTGACAGTAGCTGGAAAAACTAGAACTTTAGTAACACATTTTATAGCTTTTTATTTCTTGCTATTGTAAATTGCTTCCTACCCTACAATAGGCAGAAAATACAGATCTAGTTCTCTTACAAAGAATGCTCTCAAGGAAAGAAAAATGAGGAAGCCTGGTATGACTAAAACTGACATTTTAGTTACCCTTGAATGTAGCAGGTTCTCTCAACACAGCAATTCCCTATTAGGTGTTTCATAGCTTCTCTTCTTCACTATCTATCCATATTCTGTGGAAATATTTATTTCTGAAGTGAGCAGGCCTATTTCCTTCCAATCCTCCAACTTGACCTTGAAATTTGCTTTCAAGTAGCTTGTTGCACCTTTAACAATGGTCCAGCACTGTGTAAAGGTAGTAGAAAAGAGCAAGGTAACCCTTTATGCACATGTATCTTAAACTTCACAATGAGCGTTTGTGAAATATTTCTGCAACAAAAATAATTAAAAGCCAAAAGGTTTTGAGTTCAAATGTTTTCAATGGCAAACTCCCCTCAGGACTAAGGTCAAAAGTGGATGGGAAAGAAACTTCTAGTCCATTAAATGATAATCACTACACCAGCTTTCCTTGAGACATCCAACTGTAGGGGTTCCCATGTTTCACACACAAACACAGCAAAAGAAAAAACAGTAGGTTTTGGGGCTTTATTTGATGTTTAGGTTTTGAGAAGCAGAGGTGCCTTTCTAGTTTTGATTATATTTGGGAAATACATGGATTTTCTCAGTTTAGCTTCTCTTTCGTCTTCTCTTCAATGGCACCTTTTAAAGACCATTGATTATTCACTTTGTGTACCTCCATTTAAACAAATTTTCTTGTTCAAGTATGTGCATTTTGTGTAAAAGAAGTCTAAATACATCTTCAACACACCCGAATCTTTAAGCATGTGCTGTATGACACATGAATATGAATATCTCTCTAGGAAATTCAGCAAAGAAATAAATGAATCTTAATTAATATATTTGGTAGGTCAAATTCATGGTTGCAATATAAGGTTTTGTGGGTGGGTTTTCAGATTGAAAGGATAAAAACATAGAAAAGTAGCTGGATAGTTTGGGTTTCAAGCATGTTATGTATTACCTGAGCGAACAGTGAATTCAAGAGTTTTCTAACATAATAAAAGATTCCCATTCAAGTTTTAATTGTGCCAGGTGTCCAATTTCAAGAAGCAAGATAATTTAGCATTTGTTGACATTAATGATTTCTTTCAGGAAAGACTTTTTTTCTCATGAGACCTGTTTTCGGAAGCTACTCCAATTTCTGGTGATATTTCTTATCTCACCCTCAAACTCCCAGCTAGTTTAAAATTCCATCTATCTACCTTTGTAAGATAACATACAAAGTCTCTTAAGCATCCCTTAGTATGACTAATGTACAGATATCAAATGTGTTACTGTAAGAAAATGTGGCTCATACTTAATTATATATAGCTAATTATTGTATGGAAAAAAATAGCTTTCTGTTGAACTTTTTTCTCATTACATATAAGCCATATGGAAACACAGATATCCTATAGAAAATAATTGAAGGGTATCTATTTTATGACCTGAACATGAACAACTCTATTAAGAATCCTCTTTCAGTTTAGAAATAAAAGTGAAATAAAGACATAATCTGATATCAATCCATAATTTTCCTGTTTTGTTTGAGTTTGGATTTAAAAAAAATTTGATTTTTCTAGTCACAGCACAGCAGTAATAACCTGGTTTTCTTAAAATCTAACAGTTTTATTTACTTTGCAATAGCAGCACCTTTCAGGACCATTACGTTGATGTTGTCTCATTATATAACTAATAATGCCTTAAATGATATTGGTCTCTGACCAACAATTGTTTTTTTTCTGTAGTTGCTCACATTCTGAGTTATAAAACCTGAATTCATATAAACACTGAGACTCTTTTAAAAATCTACAGACATGTAGATATGTGTTGATATATAAGTAGAACTTTAATCTCAACATTTATCATGTTCATATATCTTTGACAGACCTAATGGAAATAAAAGTATTGTATTTCTACATCAGAAGATTCCCTGTCTTCTGCAGATACTTAGAGATAAAGGTGACCTCGTAATACTTCTATAAACTTTTAAAGGGGATTCTGAAAATGTCACTGTATTTTTGATTGGTTTATTTAGTTTAATTTTTGACAGCAATAATAGACTATTATTATAGACTGGTCCACAGCACTCTGATCGACTGTAGATTAAAAGGCAAGAATGTAGAAAACAAAAATCAGAAAAAGTAGTTGGCACGAATTTGAAAGAAAAGCCAGGAGTTAAAATTGTGAAGTACAAGGAAGTAAAGGAGTTGCATTTGACAAATGACAAAAGTGTCATGAAAAGAATGACTTTATAAGATATCTAATTGTTGGAGAGAAACTGCAGGAAGAATGTATCTTTTCCTGAACCAGGGGAACAGAAATGTCTGATTTCTTGCTTAACAGTTCCCTGAAATGGAAAGGGATCATTTTTTAATAGAAACACCAGAGACAGGGAATCTTAGCCTAGAATAAAATGTCGTATGTTTGATGATTCCTGAATTCTCATATTCTGTCCTGGGTTGCAGTGTAGGATGTACACAAAGTATTTATTCTATCACCATCTTTGTGAACTTTTGAAACCAGGTGGGGCAGTGTTTTCCCAAACCCCTGCCTTTGGGCTGTCTTCTGCTAATGGCCCATCAACGCCTGGCCCATGACTCACAGGTAACTCCCTCCAGGGGTTATCTCTGTTTAATGGGCCATCAAGGACCCACTTCACACTCCTCATCCCATTGTGAGTTGCTTTGCCCAGGGGGAGGAGCCAAGCATTCTCACCTGGATATAAGCTGGTATGTGGGACAGTGCAAGCAGCCCTGACCCACTGGATTCCCAGAGAAGCAGAGCTCCCAGACCTTTCTACAGGATCACTGCTTCAGGAAGACCATCTCATCTGGACTCCTTCCACTATCCTGCTCAGGTTGTATTCTGACTCTGTCAGTGGTCCTTTGTGTTATTGCATTTATTTTATTTTTACCTTTTTACCTTTTTTCTTATTAAATTATATTTCTGACTTGGAGCCTCTCACTCATTTTGCTTTCAAACTGCGACATATTCTAAGAAACTTGAGCTGAGATGTTTAATAGCTTTCAAGGCATTTAACAATTATTTCATAGAATCATAGACTATCTCAGGGTAAGAGGGACCCATAAGGATCATAAAATCCAACTCTCAGTTCCTTGCAGGAATACCTAAACGCTCTTTTTTAAGTCTTTCCCTTGAGACCTTTACAACCTTGGTCACCACTCAGCCTCTTGACCCCTCATTTGTATGTATAACACATATTACCATGTCTGAGTTGGAGCATCCAGCACTTGCAGTTGTTAAATTTCTAAACACTGGTGACATACAACTAACTATAATTTAAGGAACAGACAAATACTGACTAAAAAGAATAACAATGGTACTAGAGAATTTTAGAATAAAACAGGCTAAGAGTAACTCTTTCAAAATAAATGGCCCTGATTCTCTCATGGCACAAATTGCTATGAATATAAAAGTGGAAGACAAGAGTAATATCCAACGTGGAATCTTCAGGAAGAAGTTATATTGACTAAGTTTGACTAATTTTTATTCCCAGTAAGAATCATGAAGCAGTTGTTATATTTCTTGATTTGAGTAAGAGCTGGTTTACTTAGAAAGCACTATTTTTGTGGCATTCTTATAGCTAATTGGAGAAGACAGCCTAGATAAAACATTACTTAGATGGGGAGGAAACATGTTAGGAAACAGTATTCACAGAATAAAAGATGCATTGTAAGATGCCTCTGAAACAGTCACTCAGTAAGTTTCTGTAAGGATATGTGTATACAGTTACATCTATAGTGCATGCACATTTCCTCATTATTTTCACTGTGAGAAGAGCATTAAGCTGAGAGGAACAAATACTGTGTTTGAGTAGAGGACTGGATTTAAAATTTTACAAAAAATAAGATGAACCTGAGCAAAACAAGTAAGAAATTCTGTTAGCAAAATATAACTTGTTTAGACATCTTGATTACAGGATGCAGGGATTACAAGAAATCACAGGCAGAGGATGAGTCAAACGATCACACAGTTCTGTGAAAGGGTAGGCATTACACTGGGATGCATAAAGCTTTTGTAACTCTCTAAAAGCACAGTTTTCATATTTGAGTTCAGAATTCCAGAGTCCCAAGCCCCTAGATTGAATGCAAGAACTGATGTTAATGTCAGCATCCAGAATAATGATGAACATCACCCTTACTCCAAATATACAGATGATTTGAAGATAAACAATCTCATGAGTTCTGTCTATCAAGTACAAGCTGCAGCCATGATCATATGAACTCTGACAACAGCCTATTCTGTAAGACATAGAAAGCAATTTTTAAACTGTAAGGGCTCAGCTGGAGTACTTATATTCAAATTTTGACAGTAAGTCTCATAATAATTTGAAAAGAAACAAAAGAATTAGTGGAGCAACAGAAATATTCAGAATGTCAGAAAGAATCATGTAAAAGGAAAATGTTAAGGGCTTGGAGTTTATTCAGAGAGAGAACACCAACAGGAGACAAGAGTCTTAAAATAAGTGATTTTTGCAAAGACATTGTCTACTATGCATAGGACAAGACTTAATGGGCTTAAATGCTATCAAGGGAGATTTAAGTTATACATTAAAAAAAAAAATCCTAATGGGGAGAACAGATAAGCAATAAAATAGGTTGCCTTGGGAGATTTTACAATCTCTGTCATTACCCAGATAATTATCAGAAATAATTTAAATATGGTTGATCCTATCCTGCAGCAAGTTAGCAGATGAAATGCTCTCTCCAGGTCTCATCTCATATTTTCTATGAGTCTGTGCTTCTCTCTACACCCCACAATATGTACATTGCACATTTTTTGTGTGTCATACCATCATTCTTGAATTTCTATCCTGTTCCCAGATTTATTTATCCCTTTTTTACAGCACGTCTTATTAAAAAAAAAAAAAAATTAAATCCATTAGTAAAAAGAAAAGGTCTAAAACAAGACAAAAAGAAAATGATAAAGAATAATGCAGTCTGTCAAAAAGGGACAAATCACAAGTATTTCCATAGATTATCTCTACAAAATTTTGGATTCATTCCAGGGATGAATTTTATTTTGTTTTCAAATTATAAATGAGATAATATTATTACTTATTATGGTTTGTAAAGTGTAAAGAAAGAGACATTTGCAATATATAGAAATTTTTTTCTTTATTTACAGATTAAGTATATCAAAACCTACAGGGAAAGCACATGGATGGAGAACTGATTTTACGTAGTTCTCTGTTAACCATTACCGTGCAGGATGCATTATATTTATGCAATTTTAACCAAATTCACAGTCAAGAGCTTTAGTGAAGTGCATTCTTCATATTTCCTGAATTTATTGCACTTTTAATATGATATTTCCTAATGTGCTAATGAATCCAGACGTATTTTTATTGCTCATGACTGAAACCAAAGTACTGATAAAAGAAATTTTAAAAATCCCACTTTAAAATTAGCATTAAAAAAAAACCCCAAACTAATATTTTTGTCAACATAAACAATTCATGTATTCATCATGTTAGTAAAGAGGATCACAGGAGCCATCATCTTGGTTTTCTACTCACTGACAGTTCTTCCCCCCTGCTTTTTAAAAATGAAATATTTTAAAATATATTGATCATAATTTTCTTGAACAGGTGAGAAAATAGATCCTGCATTCAAATTTTTTCTCTATAGAAGGCAGAAGATATCCTGTATAATAAGAAAACATCTGTCTGTAAGACAAAATAGAAAATAGTATGCAATAAAACTGCATTTTCCCTTTGTTTTAAAATACTCTTTTTAGAGACTTCTCTTTGAAAAGCATTTTTTCTGCCATATGGCTTGGTTAACATTTATACAAATAATTAAATTTTTTTGCCTGTGTTTTTTGGATTTTTTTATGTCATAAGATTAAATTTTGCCAAAAATTTCAGCAATATCAGAATGTGTAAGAAGTTTGTAGCTTTTTTTTTGTGTTTTTTACTGGCTGATGATTCTTCATCTCAAATGTTCACACCAAGAGATAAAGGTTTAAGGGATGAATTTGATGAACACTTTTTTAGAAGATGCTCTGAAACTTGAAAGAATCTTAGGAAGAATTCTGACAGAATTTGATTAACGAGGGAGAACCAAGATGGGCAAGGAAAAATGTCCTATTTAAACATTTTCTAATGTTTTAAAGTTTTAATTTTGAAGATTTTATTTTATACTCAAAGATCTTTGTAAATGCAAGACAGCAGAAATACTTCTATAAGTATCCAGCAAAAATCTGACAAATAGAATATAGGGGAATGTAAATAAGGTATAATTATACTGCAAACTGTTTTCCTGAACATTAGTTTTACTTGCTACTCCAATCATGTTTTTGAAATGGATATGACCATTTTTTAAGAAGAAAAGGTGAAAAGATGAAACCCAGTATTAAAATCTAAAAGGTTTTAGAGCCACATTATGACCCAACATTTGCTTCTGGTCTTTTCCAGGTATTAATACGGGATATTAGATAGGTAGATGAAATGGTAAATAGAATAGAAAACTTCACTGAAATGTGAGAGAACATGTAGATTAGAGGGAGGTCTGCCTTTAGGGTTGTTGATGGAGACAGAGTTTTAATAAATTAGGGCTATTCATTTATTGTAACAGTTATGGTGAGCTAAACTTAAGGGTTACTGGGATTACAAACATGACCTATAATGCAAATAAAAAAGTCTTTTAAATTCTGTAATAATTCATGGTAAGTATTATTATATTATTTGAAAAGACTCATCCTAAAATTATGAAAGTTTTAATGTACTTTGACACATTTTCTGCCACATTGCTACTTAAAGTTTGCTTTTTTTCCATAAGCTTAATAAGATTTTTATTCTATTATGAAAAATTCTATATTCTAGCCATAAGTAACTTCTAGCAGAAACCTCTCTAATTTGTCTGTAAAGTCCCATAAATATCCTTGATGTTCATGAAAGCATAAATATTCATACTAATAAATAATTGAAGAAATTCAGGGCCTTATGTAAAGGACACTATAAATGGTTGGATAGTAAAATGATTGCTTAGGAAAAGACCTATACCTCAAATAAAATAAAAAAAAAGGGGACAGTTTCATGATCCTGAATTTAACATCAAATACTTACACGGAAGAGGTAGACATTGCAGGAGGGATTGGTAGAATGAATTTTTGGGAAGCTGGGAAATACTTCCAGATCTGCAGTGATCAGATGTCCTCTTTTATTTTTTGCATGCTTTGCATTGCATTTGTAGTTCCAAGAAACTCTGTTACTCCACCCAGTGTATAGCTAAATGGATTCCTATTCTCTTACGCTGAACATAAAAACTTTTTTTCTATTCATAAGACAGTTTTATGCACAAAAAAATCTGAGCTTATCTTTCCTTAATTCCAGCTTTGTCTCAGTAGCCTAGATAGGACTCTATGAATCAATAGTATTCTTCTGCACACCTTTCTTAAAAGGATTTGGCTCCAATGACTCATTCCTCTTTGAAATGTAATACCCCTGGTAGGGATCATGGGGGTTCTTTGCAAAAGAAAATTATTCTCTCCAGTCTACTTTAGTAGTTCAACCATATAAGTTCCATGGTCTTAAAAGGATGATTCTGTGGTCAAGACAGAGACACAGTCCAAGGACTTGCCACCTTGGGCAACATTTCATTTTATTGGTTTTTGATATTAGATTTCATAATAGTTTTCTTAATATAGGGTACAGAATGATAGAAATACATCACTGTTGTCTCCGAAACGGCTGCTTTGGGGTCCTTGGAGAGGAAGGAATAATTTGTATGTATATTTTTAGCATACGTATCTTTTCATCATTTCTGGACCTTTGTGTACATGTTTCAAGATATGAAATCATATTTAACTTCAAAAATCCATCAATATGTTCTTTCCTTGAAATAAACTTTACTCAACAGAGGAGTTTTGTTTCTCTAACAGAAAGATTACTTTCACAGTTTATCCGTCTTTGTTTCTGAAAATACATTCCCTCTTTCCTCACTGAATGCTGTTTCTTTCTCTCTGACATGCTTCTTTCACTTAAACATAGATCACTTTTTTAGTAACATGCCACAAGCAGCTCATTACCACTGAAGGGTGAGAGTTTTCATTTTATGATCCCATATTATAACACAGTATTCCCATTCCCATCTGCTCACCTAAATTTTCTGATACATTTCTCTCTGCCAGAGACAAGTTATTTGCCTAACCTTTTTGCTAAGTAATTGTTGCCTCACTGTAGAGTTCACACTACTTTCTCTCACAAAGTGTTTCTCATGAAGTCTGTGTTGCTGTTAGTTTCAGGAGTACTTCTATGTCTCTATGGAAAATTAAGCTCTGTTTAGAAAACCCCAACTGTTTTGTAGACCCTGTAAGAGGTTCTCTCTATGGAGTTTGAAAGGAGCTTCTGTGCAAGACCTTTTAACCCCTTAGCCTTGGTAATGTTCAAATACCACTTTTCAGCAAGATAACCATTTGGAAAAGTACCTTCTTTTTTTTGAAATTACTTAGAAAAACCACAATGCACAGGGAAATGTGCATTCAATCAACTTGTAGTATTTTGTCTTTCAGGAGGATAGAGAGTGACTAGCAAAGAGAAATTTGATTACAAAGACAGCCTGTGACTCATATAAGGTACTAAAGAGCACCAAGGAGTCTGGCACTTGTAGTACAAATCCTGACTTTCTGAAGTTATATGAAAAGTGTAACACTTCTCATAGCAGTGTGCTGTGATTACATGTCTTTCAGAACTCTTATGTCTGCCATTGATGAAACCCAGAAAATAGAGAACTTGAAGAAATATTCTGCCCTGCTCTTGAATTATCAATTTTCTTTCATGAGTTTATTTAGGTGGAGAGCTTTTCTTTTATACTAACCCTTCCATTTATAAACACTCCCCAAAAAATTATTCACTAGTGTTCCAGAGGTTTAACAGAATTAGTAAGGTAAAATTGAATCTCAGAGGTAGGAATTCAGGCTGTGTCATCTTTTGACTGGAACATGTCAACCTTTCATGCTTCTGATGAGAAAGAATAAAAATATACTAGTAGCCAATTAAACTCTAAAATACAAGATTAATGGTTAATAATAGTTAATAGTTAATAACTAGGTAATAGTTAATAACTAACATTTTCAAAATTAGTCCAAAAGATAATATTCTGAAGCAGTGAACTGAAAATGAGGAAAGCATTACAGATTCATTTTGTGTAAACTCTAGCAACATTCTGTGTCTGCAGATTAATGAATGTTTAACCAAGATGAGTTACAGTGACTCTCTTACATAAGTCAAAATGACAATCAGACTTCTACCAAATTAATTCATTACATTCAGTGAATGAATAGTTAATGAATTTGGTATTGAGGATCCCTTACATTGATAGTAAATCCATTGGGAAATAACCACGAAAAGTCTTGTAAAGATTTTACTCAAAATGCAAATCAAATTAAAAAGACTAAGCAGGCTAAGAAGACTAAATGCATTGACAGTTCCTTGAGAGGCAGGGCTAGATATAACAAAAGGAAGAGGAGACTCTTTGGAATTATTTGACATGTAAACAACAGAATAGGATAACCTTTTTTTATGAAAAGTGAAAAGAGAAAGAAAGTGAGCAGCTGATCCATTTTGATTACAAGATATGAAGAAGTATCAAATCATCTGTAAGCCTTGGCTTTAGCAAAGATTAAACGTAAGTAAAAGATCTCTGACCTGACTCTCAAAGGTCAGAGTTTAACACTGGAAATCCAGCAAGATTATGTATTAAGGAGGTCAATAGCTGTGTTTGTTCAGGTTGGCTGACAGAGATGGAGGTGAAGAATTCCATTTCTTTCTTCAGTACTGCTGTCAGGACTAGAAATCAGGACTTCCCTTGAAAATGAGACTATAACAAACCATTTAGTTCAACCATTCACATCTGTCACCCTATGATAAGGAATTTCCTGAATAATCAAAGTAACAAGCAGTTTTGATAGGCTCACTCAAGAAAAGACAGAACAGACTAAATTCACACCAAATGCCTAAGACAAAGAGAAAATATCTTCCCCAGAAATTAAAAACAAAACAAAAAAACCCATAAAATTTGCATTAATGGTGATGTGACCTTGCTCAACCACACATAGTGGAAAAGCCTGAAAACAAGCAATTAACCCTTCTGTTCTGGTGTGTGCACCAGCCTTACAGGATCAATATTAGATCTTCCTTCAGTGAAAATTGCTTATATATCGTACTGACCACACCAATTCAGAGTTCAGTGGAAACAATGGTAATAGAAGTCTTTATACTCAAAAATTAGTGATTATTAGGAGGTTAAAAAAAATTAATTAAAAAAAAAAAACCCAGAACTATGTCATGTTAAATTTACATTTTGTTGAATTTATAGTCCAAATATTTTTTTTAAAGAAAAATAAACACAACCTACAGTAAAACATGTCAATGTTTCTTAAAATCAGGGCATGATTTTCCATTACACGAATATAAGAATTTTTACAATCCAAAATTGTTTGAAATCTCATCTTGAGGAATATTTGTAAGTATTTGCTTTCTTTATTTTTTTTTCCTTAGGAGGATAGGATTTGAAAGAACCCCATAAGTAGTACCCATTTTATCATAAGTGAAAAATGCTCCCCAATAAAACTGGAGAGACTGTTTTTTCCCATTGCTTCAGATTCTGGGCAAATTAGAATATCATTATCTTTATTCTAATCCTTCTCTTACTCTTTGGCTTTAGTTTATTCAATATTTAGTTGTATCCAGTTGTTATTGCACCTGCACCATTATCAGAATATACTTCTGGGGAAAAAATACCCACCCAACTTTTTTAATTAAAAAAAAAAATGTTTTCAGTATTTTAAAACACATTTAGAATAAAGATTAAATATTCTAGAGTGCAGGCCAATTAGGAAAGGTAAAAGGACCATATGAAGACCTGAAAGAAAATCTTAAGGAAATAAAGGTGCCCCTAAAGTTTAGCTAAGTGACATTGAATGGTGAAATTTAAACTGCCTTTCACGAGCAAGGTGATTGGTTTCTTAAATCTCGGTTTATTCTTTTTTTATTAAAACAAGTAATTATAACTTCCATCATAATGTTCCATGTATCCACTAGCAAGTCTCCAAACATTCACTGTTTTCTGCCTGAGAAGCTCCAACAGTAATGTGAGACCCAACAGCAGAGCTCATCCACTGTAGGAGTCTCAGATGACTGTGCTGATGGCTGTGGCATTTCTTGGACTGAAATTCATTACACTGTCACAACAGTTCAATAAATCAAAAGAAACACGTATACCCCAAAGGGTAGAGAGGTTCTTTTGAATACTGTTCCAACTATACCTTCTGCATTAGAGTCAAAGGTCAAGTTTTCCTCCCCCCTCCCCCAGACTCAAACGGTAAAACTTGTGGTGCCATTTGAAATGAGGAATGAAAAGCTGCAAGCTGTGAGAATGCAGCAAGACACCATACAAATAAACTTAGAGGGCACAGGGAAAAGTACTTTGAGATTAGCTCTGGAAAAGCTGCAGCTGAAAATAGAGGCAACTTTGTGACTCACTATATAAACACAAAGCCCACCAGAGTCCTGGACTTTGCAATGAATGCAAGATGCATGGAAGTTCACAGAAAACATTTGCAGGAAATCAGTTTTCAAGTTTGATATCTTGTATCATGCTTCATCTATAAGGAAACTCAGAGCTGTTAAGACACCAAAAATGCCAAGTGTATTTAGATCTTTAAGGACTAGGGTACTCTTGGACTGAAATTATAGTTTCCTCTCTGCATTTCAAATCTCCAGAAATGCTTTAATCCAAAACATAAATAAAGGAAATTAAGCAGAGATGAGTACACCTTCTGAAGTAGTTGAATGAAGTTTGTAGAATGTCATATATTTTGATCACATTCATTTCAAAGGCTGAAACTTTGAGTCTCTTTTTGACATAAAATCTAAAACATCTAATATCAGTCGAACAAACTGGAATATTCTATCAGCTTGGCACAGATAACAACATGTAAAAATGCAGAGAATACTTGGGATGTTGGGTCGTGGCAATTGTAAAAATTTTTCAGATTCAGCCCAGAAAGAGCTCTCAGAGGTTATAGCTGCCTAAGTAGAACAGTCATCTATATGAATATGAAGACTGAAATTTCTAAAGATCTAGTTATTGAGATTTAGACAGATTTTTAAGATAATGGGATGCTTCATTCCTTACAGTTCTGTCAAGTATAGTTCACAAAGAAAAAGGTGGTAGAATTTCCTAACTATAGACTTCTGTGTCTTATACTGACATAATCAGTCTAGTCCTGTATTTGGAAACAATTGACCTATCACAGAGCTTAAAAATTAAGAGGAAAAAATAACCCTGAGGCAAACACCTGCTGCAACAAATTTCAACACACAGGAGCGAATCTTGACAAAGATATAAGCAACTTAATACAAGATTTTTAATGGGAAGTGTCAGTCCAGTTTAATTTTGTGTTGCTATCAGTTCCACCTATACTTAACAGTATTCCACTCTCTGGTTCAGTTACATAATATTTTCCTGAATTTATCCAGAATGACTAATATAGGAAGCACATAGATCAATATTCTCAAAGAAGAGGGTTGATGTATGAGGGCAAATGTGTCTGTATTTCCCCAAACTGAAAGACCTAATTTTGATTTGCTCAGCAGCCTCTATTCTCATTTGACCCTTAGAGTTGGTCTGAAATGTATGTAACCTTTAATGGAGGAATTAAATACTTTTCTGAACTTTCCTGCAGGGCATGAAGCAGAACCCTTCATGTACATATTGTGCTAGACCTGCTGTATATTGGTTAGCACAACTAATTGAAAAAAGAAAAAAAAACCCATAAATTTAAGCTATTGTAATTATCTGAATCTTGCATTTAGGAGGGATGCACGACTTTGTGACTGCTGTTGTTGAACCTCATGAGGTTTCTGTTCCCTATCTCTTCAGCATGTTAAAGTCCTCCTTGCACACAAGCAAAGCAAAACAAGGAATTTATTCACTGCATCCCATGGGCAGGCAGGTGTTCAGCCACCTCCGGGAGAGCAGGGCTCCATCACGTGTAATGATTACTTGGGAAGACAAACACCATCACCCTAAACATCCCCCCTTTCCCCTCACTTTGTATACTGAGCATGATGTCATACAGTCTGGAATATCACTGTGGTCACTTGGGGTCACCTGTCCTTGCTGTGTCTCCTCCCAGCCTCTCATGCACCCCCAGTCCTGTCACCAGCATGGAACCACAAAAAAGCAGAAAAGACCTTGACTTTTTTTAAGTCCTGCTCAGCAATAACTAAAAAAATCCCTGTATTGGTAACCCTGTGTTCAGCAGAAATACAAAACAGAGCCCCACACCTGCCTCTGTGAAGAAAATTAACTTTGCCCCAGCCCAAACCAGCAAGCACACTATCATGCATAAATTGATGTATATATCCTCTCCTCACGTACCTGAAGGCATTGTTGGACTAGAGAAATGGATTTCCCTCCACAGATTTAGCCCGACCTATTTGCCACATGCCAACTTATTCATGACCAGGTTATTGAATGTACAGTATTTTTTTCTTGTGTGTCATTAAAAATTGTGACACTTAAGGCAATATTCAGCATTCTTTTGTAAAAAATTAAGGAATTGTATAGGCTCTAAGCCACTGTACTATTACTAAATTTAACATTATTCTCCATATTTTCTTCAAGGCTGGATCTAGAACTGAAATGTGTGATTAGAAAAACCAAAACCAAACAAACCATAAAAAAATCATTGGGACATACTAACATACTCTGTTTGGAAACTCGCAATTAGATGCTTCTGTGCATATTATCTGTTTCTCCATCATTGCTTGCAGTCAAAATTATGTTGATTTTCTCTGTATACATTTGTCTGGAAACTCTAATTATACTTTACCATATTACCTTTGGGGAAAGCATAAATCATCTGTATCATAGTCTGCATTGGAATTATGCTGCTAACATGGTTGTTTAAGAGGACTCAGGACAGTCCTTACTTCAGTGCCTCTTAAAACATAACTAAACTGTAATAAATTTTGAGGTTCTAGGAATTTTTGTGACATCATCCCGAATTGTAATGATGTGATTATTCATCATATGCTAGAGTCATAATTACATTCTAATTATGCAAGGAGAAGTATTTATACTAAAACAGGCAATTAGGTATAATTACAGTAATGATGTAAATATGCAAGAATTAACTGAAAGTGATTTGAAAAGGAACTAGGGAAATGTGTACAAATAAAACACATTTGGTATTTTAAAAAAAAGTAAACCTCTTTGTTAAATGATAAATCTTAATTATGTGCTGGGAACATCATGCAAGGATACGTCCCAAGGTCATTTTTCCCCCAGAACTCCTACTAAATGTTTTCTACTAATGTATTCTCTATCCCTTAAGGAGAGTGAGAGATTACTTGGCTTTTTTTCTAGACATTTTGAGAGACAGACAATCTTCCATGAATACTCTCCAAAAGAAGTGTCTGTGGCTATCTATATGGTTAGTTACTACATAGTGTAATTATACTCAAGTATTTGATATTTTTCCCAAAAAAATTATATTTGTTGCATACCTGGAATGTAAATTCTTACTTTGTCAATATTTGCTTTCTGGCCTGACCACTTTCTTACTCAGAGATCCCTGTCTTATGCCCTTTCTTCCTTGCTTACCACAGGGCACTAGCTAAATCAACATTATGTTCTAAGAAAATCCTGGCCTTGCCTGCCTCACCCTGCAGCCTCACAATCTGAAGTAAACCTTGAAGAATTTGCTTCTACTTGATATTTGGATTTACCTGAAAAATCATGTTTTCAGCATAGGTTTATCTGTATAAATCATAGTTTAAACCAAATGTACTTATGTGAAATGTTCATTAAGAAAGCAAATTAATTCCTACTTAATCATCATAAAAAAGAGTCTATAAAAAAGTACTTTATTTTTGGACAAATTTTTCATGTAGTGTTTCACAACTATAGATAAATAGTACATTTAGTGCACACAATCGAAAATTGTATAGCAGCGTTAGAAGTGTCTGAAAACATGATGTATATATATGTGCACATGTAATTCATACACATACACATGACCACTCAGAGATTCCCTACTAAGCAAGTCAGCACTTTCACTCTTAGTAATTATCTAAGTTGTTCATTTCAGGCAGAAATGCCCCTCAGAGAGATCTCAACAAATTACAGAACAGGGTAATCACCAACTATATGGAGTTCAACAGAGGAAAATGCAATATTCTGCACCTGGGGTGGGGCAACCCTGGATGTATCGACAAACTGTGGATTGAGAGGCTGAAAAGCAGTGCCACAGAAAGATACCTGGGGGTCCTCGTTGACAGAAAATTAACTACAAGTCAGCAGTGCCCTGGCAGCCAGGAGGGCCACCCATGTCCTGAGGGCATCAGGCACAGCATCACCAGCTGGGCAGGGGAGGGGATTGTCCTGCTCTGCTCTGCACTAGGGCAGCCTCACCTTGAATATTGTGTGCAGCTTTGGGTGCCACAATATAAAAATGACATTAAACTGTTAGAGGGTGTCGAAAGGAGGGCAACAAAGGTGGTGAAGGGCCTTGAGGGGAAGCTGTGTGAGGAGTGCCTGAGGTCACTTGGTCTGTCCAGGCTCAAGGAGACTGAGGAGAGACCTCACTGCAGCTACAACTTCCTCATGAGGGGAAGAGGAGGGGCAGGCACTGATGTCTTCTCTGTGGTGATCAGTGGAGGAACCCGAGGGAATAGCCTGAAGTTGTATCTGGGAGGTTTAATTTGAGTATCAGCAAAAGTTTCTTCACCCAAATGGTGGTTGGACTCTGGCTCCCCAAGGAAGTGGTAATTCAGGCATCAGCCTGACAGAGCTCAAGAAAAGTTAGATGTGTTTGGACAATGCTAGATCTGATGTGATCCTTAGGAATGTTCTCTGCAGATACATCAGTTGGTATCAATGATCCTTGTGTAGCTCCCTTCCAATTCAGCATATTCTGTCATTCTGTGATTCTCTTAATTGTCAAAACTCTTTCTAGCTCACCAGAATTAATGAATTGTTCAGAAATACAGCTTATAAATATTCTTCTGGGGGAACAGAATTTAAATTATTCTTTTGTGGGTTTTGTCAGCTATGGGCCCAATGAAATGCTATTAAACATTGTAAAATATTACAAAGAAAAATAACCAAGATTTTCCATTTTTACTTTATTCTAGTCACACAATAAGTTTATGAATTTGTGACACGATCATCAATTCAAAGGTACTTTTAAATCTCAGCATGAATCTTTATCAGTCATTACTCTAGAAAAGGGCAATTACATCTGTCTCTGAAAAGTGTAACACTAGGAGGAATGATCTCTCAGCACAATTTTCAGATCATGACCTGGGCTGTTCTGACACAAAATTGAAAACTTATGCTGCTAGTCCAGACCTGATCTCCTTTACTGTCTGTTTCTCAGACCTGAGAAACAAAAGATGAACTGTGGTAGATAGATAGTTGACCCCTCTTCTGAACCTTTGTATTTCTCTTGTATGTCTGCACTGCATCATTCTGCTTTACATCTTGTAGCTGTAATAAAACCTTTATTCTTGCTGGGTACTTTGCTAAATCTCAAGGGAGAACAGGGAGGTTGCTGTCAAAGCTCTTCTCTAGTACTTAAAATACAAGACTTTAAAGTGGCAAATTGTTACACACATAATATAATAGCATCTGTTGCCAAAACCACCTGAACTTGGGCTCAGCAAGAGTTGTTGAATATTAGAAGTCCAGTTTCTTAAGAAAGCTGCCTGTTCATTGCCCATTTGTGAGCCCTTTCCTCTCTACGCACCTCTGAGCATGGTAATGAATTTCAGTGATTTGTGAAAATAGATAAGAAATTACAAAGCAATTAAATTGTCTCAGAAGGTGTTTCAGCTGGGCTGATGCAGGACTCAAAACTCATCTCCCTGCTGAAATACAGGCAGTAAACTTCTCTATAAGTAATTATTCTCAGGACAAATACCTTGATGTTGCCCTTAACAATAAAATGGAATGGGAAGGCTAAGTGGCAAGAGGCTCAAATCTACAGAAAACCAGGTTTCTTCAGTGTCTGTAGTGTTTCATTATGGCTTGTGATTAATGTTGAACTTACTGTTTTACTTTACCTTTACTATTAACCTTTCCAGAGGATTCTATATTTTTCAACTGTCAGATATGTAAACCTATGTCTTCAGGATAAGGTTTCAATTCCGGGGCAACAATTTTTCTATATGCATAAAAACGTTGTAGCTAAATCCACAGCTAAAACATTACAGACTGAAGAAATTTGTTTAAGAGTGAAAAGTTGAGACAAATAAGGAAACATACATCATGAGAGGCAAACTGAACTCTCAAACCACATGAAAGTTTAAACTGATACAGAGGAGGGTTGTTTGTTTTGATTTTTTTTCTATATAATGGTTTTATTTTTTTTTCCTTTAAAAATTGTTATTAGAAAGAGGGTTCTTATCTTCTTCTGCTTTACTAACTACCAGCAACAAAATTATGTTTCTAAGTTGCTCCCTGGGAGAGGAAAAGAGCAAATATTTTCTAAATTGTTCCTCTTATCCACATCTCTTTAATGCAGGAATAATACTTAGCAATAGAAAAAATGAAAAGTAATTTTGATAACAGAAACTAAAGACAAAGAAAATTACTACATAAATGTAAGTGGATTTAAATTTGAAATAATGTTTCTTATTTCAAATCTAAAAGTGTTCTGCCTCAAAGATTTTCTTTTTCAAGGTATTACACATACAGATTATGGGGAGGAAAAGAATATTTGATGGCAAATCAAGGGCATATGGAAAAAAGGAATCAAAAAAGTGCTGTATTTTTTCCATAGGTGTTTTTTCTTCATGAATTTGCATTTTTTAAAAATATGATGATTTAAATATTAGAGTTAGTATCACATTTTTGAAACAACAGAATACAGCCAACACAAGGCAGCAAATACAAACCAAGAACCTAAAACTACACACTATTTTCCTCTTTTAATGTCATTAACTTCAATTAGAGCAAAAAGCCACTTAAAACAACATTACTTATGCTTTAATTTTTGATTGGCATATGTGTCTCCGCCTTGCTTATACAGATACAAAATTGATGCTGGACTAAAAACAGTGAGGAATGAAACTCCTGGTATGCAAAGTCAGATCACATTACAAATAGATCTCAACAGTTCTGGTTAAAGTTGTTTTTCCACTTATTTTCTAGTCTTTTTGGAGTAAATGCCCCAAAAAGATTTCATTAGAGGAAGAACAAATGGAAAGCAGTTGCTTCCTTGAGGCTTTGCAGCAACTAGGTCTAATATATCCTGTAGAATTATTTACTATTTGCAATGTTGGCAATCTTTCAACCTTAAGGAATTCACTACTGTGATGTTGGCAGGAGATAAGGCATGGAAACAAAAGAGCATGAACATCTTCATCAGAACATTCAAACAAAAGTTGTTTGGGAGCAGGGCATGATTTAAGAGCTGATTAGTTAAAATGGCTTCCTAGGAGGTTAGATGACTCGGTTTCCTGGTTTTTTAATGCTTGAGCAGACTATAGATTACTTACAATGAATGCCAACTTATTGGCTACTGTAATTTCATGACTTCTGTCAAAATCTAATAAATCAATTTGGGAAAAAGCCTGAGTTGAAATCATATCAATCCCAGGAACATTCTATGTGCACTTGAGTAAAAGGAGAAAGAAAAACAGAAACATTTCTATCAGAAATTCACTTTCTAAAGAAAGAGTGACATGCAGAGAGCACCCACAGCTGTAATTCACAAGCAAAGATGGAGTTCCACTTTGTAAGCAATCATTTAGAATACTTTTGTGGAACGCAATTAAAGTATGATCTTTCCTCTGCATTTCTTACGGGGTAAGTTATGAGGATTCTTTATGTCCTCCCGGCTATGATGTACTTGGTCTAAAGTGGTTTATTTCCTAGTTATGGAGGGACCTCAAAATTTAAATTTGCATCCTGCAAGGTGCTAAGGAGATGAAGAGTTGCAACACAGCATTTTGTCACTTATTTCTTTCTTTTATGAGCTGAGACCAGCTGTTTAAATGTGATTTATATTCTTTTTTTTTTTTTTCACCAGAAACATACCAGCTACAGGGCAACCCTCTCTTTCAACATCTGTTCAACGTATTACTCATATATTCAGATTTTCCTGCTCACTCAGCATGTTAAAGCTAATTACAATACACTAAATATTCTTCTGGAATGAATGGGAGGGGTTGGCAGGCTTCAAGTCTGCTGGTTACAGCTACAGATGATCCTAAATCCAAAACTCAGTTTTGACCACTGTGATTTCACTTAGTCCTGGTACCAAGTTAAAATGACAAATAGAAAAGGTCCCTTTAAAATCAAGCCACAGTACATGTGGCTCAAGTTAATGAGGTAAAAACTCAATGCAAAGCATCATTATTCTGTTGAGATACGCAACATTCAAACTGGCAGAGTCATCATTTTTAGACAACCTTTATAGCAGTATGAGAACATCAATCCAAAGGATTTTTCACAAATTTTTAGTTTGATTTCATTAGATGACAAGATTTGTCTCTGTCTAGTTCTTTCTTTCTTCCTTCCTTCTATATTTTATGTAAACTATTGGTCACCCTTCATCAAATCTTGAAAAAAAGAAAGAAGGAATGGTCTGAAGAGTAAGTTCTTGCCATGTAGATTGTAAAATCCACTTGGAAAGAACTAGCTGGGCAAGCACCATAGACAGACAGCTAGTTAGTTCTAGTTAAGATTAATCACTCAAGTTGAAACGAAGTATGTGGAATCCTGCCGTTTTGAAGAAGCTGAAGTCCGATCTTACTCTTCTGATGTTATCTCCTCCCTTGAGCCGAACCCTAGACTCCTCCCCTGGAATACCAGACAAAACCCCACCACCCTGCCCTTGCTGGCCCTTTTCGCCTTCTCCCCTCTCCCCAGCTCGGGGGGCAGGGAAATCAAATGGACTCTCGTGCTTAACAAAACAGAGACTTGGCTCATCTGTTTCTCTGCCGGCGCCTCTACCTCCCTGGACACGATGATCACTGTAGCCACACGGTGCTATGAAAGTACATAGCATGTCTTTCCTATATATCCAAGCCAGGCATTGCAGAGAAGTTTTGGCACAGTTATTTATGCTCCGTAAGTTTTTCATATGGAAAACACACTTGATATTGGAGGAGTTCTGTTCTCATTTTTTTTTTAATACGAAGAATTGTTTTATTTATTCAGTCTCACCTGTACTGCTAAAATAGATCTAGATTCAACATTACCTACTAGCAGGCCTAGTTGAAATGAAAGTATATTGAAATACACTAGTTGTAGACTACTATTTGTAGAACTTTGTACTGGTTTTGTCTTTATAGCAGTTGATAAAGGGCTGTTTTGGATTTGAGTTAAAAGCAGTAATGGCAGCACAGGGATGTTTTAGTTACAGCTGAGCAGCAGTGACAAACCATCAAGACCCATCTCACCTACCCCAGCAGTGACAGGCCGAGGGTGGGGCACAAGGGGACACACCTGTCCCCAGCTGACCTAAGGTATATTCTGTACAATATGACCTCATGCTCAGCAATAAAAACTGGGGTATGGAGGAAGGAGATGTTTAGAGTTATGTTGTTTATCTTCCCAAATAAGAGTTACACATGATTTTATTCCCTGGGGATGGCTGAACACCTGCCTGCTCATGGGAAGTATTTGATTAATTCCTTGCTTCACTTAGCTCTTCTTGGGTCTGCAGCTTTTGTTTTACCTATTATAATGTCTGTATCTCAACACATGAATTTTCACAGTTTAACCTTCCCAGACCTCTCTCTATTCTCATGTGGAAAAAGAGTGAGTGAGAGGCTTTGTGGAGTTAAACTTTCTACACAGGTTAAACCATAAGAAGAATTCGAGTATTTCTACGGTGATATGCACTATTTTTGGTTTTTTTATTCTTCTAACTACGGAGAATCATAGCATTAGTCATGCAATATTTTCAATTTTTCTTTCTTTTGGTTTTCTTCCTAGGTGAGTGTGTGTTTATTTTGTTTTCAGGCTTTTAAATAATCATAAATTAGAATCCATACTTTTTTCATCTGGTGAGATACAGCGCACTACAGTGTACAAAGAAAAAGGGATTGCTATGTACCATCTATATTGTAAATCTGAAATAAACTCTCTTTAAAATAAATACTTTTTTAAAAATTTAATACTTTTAATTATAATTTACACTTAAGTTCAATATCTTCATTCTGTTACAGTTTGTACTGAAACTGTTGTTGGGAAAGAAACTTTCGAAGTTCCTAGAAATTGATGTTATCATGTCTACCTTGCATGTCTTTCTCTCCATTATTATTTTTGGCCATTTTTTTGTTGTCTGTAGTCATGTTTTTCTTTTGATCACATCTATCAGTACCTAATAACACAGCTAATTAAAAGGGAGACTCTACAAAGTATAATATTTTTTCTTATTTTTGTCATGAGTTCTATAATTCATTCTCTATATATGCATTTTACTTCATAAAATATATTATTTAGAAAACAAAGCAAAACAAAAATTTTTTAAGAAGCCTAAACTGAATATACCGAAAACAAGTCTTAAGTATCCACCATGAAACCCATTGGCACGTGAAAGTTGTGAGCCATTGAATAACTACAGTGCCAAGCATTTGTCCTCTGTTACTACTACAAGGAGTTTCGTGTGTTCAAAAACATTAGCAGAAAGTGCTAAACTTGACATATAGAACTGAAATGACAGAATATATCAGCCATAATTCCTTCTACATAACCTTTAAATATCAGCCTCCCAGAATATATTCTGAAAATTAAAAAGTAGTTCTCCTGTGGTTTTCAGGTGATAAATATGCAATTTTACTAGAAACAATGACAAAAAGTCACAAAATTGGGAAATCTTTCAATAACATACAAGACAGTAGGATTGAACAGATATGCTGTAATCTATGTACAGTGATTTTTCTTTTATTCTAAGATCCTGAGTAACATACTGTGAAAATCACAGAAAGCAGGAAGATAAAATAGATTTTTTTTTTAAATCAGCTCACATAATTTCTACAGTAAGATATAGACTCAAATAATGAGGTTACCAGGTATTAAAAATAAAAGTTTGGGTTGTCGCCAAATGATTTTCTCATCAGCATTAGACTACACATACAAAGGTTTTGGCCATTGTGTTCTCAGCTGGCAGATACCAAGAACATGTGGGCCATTAACATCAGAATTAGTAATCTAGAGAATCATTCCTTCTATCACTTCCAGCAAATACTGGACTCCCATTAGGGCTCTTCCAAGTCCACCTGCAAAAATATCTATGTGATTCAAATATCCAAATGTCACAGATTGTGGAAAATTATATAAACAGAAAAATAAGAACACAGCTACCTGGAATATTCTGGGTGTAGGAAGAATTCCTTTTGTTAAACCTTTAGCAAATGAGTATGGTAACCATTTCTTCAGAGAAAAATCTCAAAAAATTTTGTCGCAAGTTTCTTGAGTGCAAGTCTGCAGAGAAAAAGAGAAGTTCTTAAAAGTGAACACCAGAAAAAAGTCACACCTTTGTTAGAAGATTTTCCTCTCCAAGAACCACTTCTGGGACATTTGGCACTTAGAAAATGCAGAAGCCGCAGGGAAATGGTTATTTGTATATGTTTTTTGCTTTTACTTAGATAGTAACAATAGAAAAATCTTAAAATTCACAGGTGATCAAGTCAAAACTGCATTATCTATGAGAACTATCTTTCTCAAATGAAGTGGTAATTGCCTCTTTTCCTTGTTCTCTTGCCATGTATTTTTTTTTTTTTTTAAAAAGGTAAGCATACTGGGACCACTGTTGTGAATTTTATAACATCACAAGGTCTAGAGACTTAATTTCTCCCAGTAACAGTAGGCAATTAAAAATGGCAATGTGATACCAAATCTGTAGCTCTGGCCCATCAGTGGTACCACTGTTCTGCTCTTCTCAGAATGCATTTGCTCTGATAGTAGGTTTACATTACAGCTGAACTGGACCTGGTTTGTTCTTGGAGAAGTTTCATATAAGCACACATTTGTAGATATGTAAAGCCCCATGATAAATCAAGAAGTGAATGAAAAGATTTTTTTCCAGAAGGTTTTGGGTCCGTACTTGTCCTAACTCTGTGATTTTGAGGATCTTTTCTTCCAACCCAACCAATCCATCTCCTCTTACATCTCTATTAAGCTTTGTCTCACAGCTGATGTGCACTGATTTTTTCTCTCTCTCTTTGATTGTCCAATAGTGTCAAAGAGACCTGTGAATGAGGGAGAAAAACCATTGGAGTTTTCATGATCTTTTGTTAACTTTTGTTAACATCCTGATGTTGACCCTGATTTCAGTGTTTGCCTATGCCTATCAGGCAATTAATGAGCTGAAGAGAAACTCAGTGCATGTCACTGATGTAGTCCAGGACAGGATAAACTTTATAATCCTTTTATCTTCAGTGTTTTTTCTTATGAGACATTTTTTATTATCTCTTTCTCCTCCACTTCAATCCAATCTGCAAGGTTCCCAATTGCATAAGGCTCAGACACCTACATGAAAGCTGCATAGTAGTTTTGTTTCACCTAAACAGTGAAGCTGCTTAACATCTCTTTCTCTGAAATAACAAGACACTTACACTTTGAACTTAAAACTTGAGTGAAGCAGAACACCATGCTGAGAATACAAATTTCTGTAATTTGATTTCAGAACAGTACATTCATTTCATTTGCAAGTATACAGAAGAAAGAATGCTGCAGTCAATTATGGTCAGATATTTCAAAATTTGTTTTGACTGGTGAAATACATTGTGTGGTGATTCCAATGTGCGTGACAGACATGTATAATACCATGTTGCCAGACATGGTGGAAAAGGAAAAGAAAAAGATTTAATGGCAAAAATGAGAACTTATAGGTAGGGAGAAAAAGTACAGTTCTCAGCTGTGAGGAATCCTGATTTGGACATTCTGATATCTGCTATACAATGGGATAAGGAAACTCCTACTGTTCAATAAATCAGCTGTCAGCCAACAGGGGCAGTATTTTTCTTTGCTGAAAACTCTTTACATGTCTAGTCAGGGAAAACAGTCTTGTTCAACTTGTCAAACAAATAATTTTGGACTTTAAACTGGTAGGCAAATTTAAATGGCCTTGTATTTCTTTACTTTAACAAATTCAGATATCTGAGATAGTTTCTGTTATTTTACTGATGGCTGAAACATATTATTACAAACAACAACATAAGAGTAAAAAGAATTTTCCAGCTGAGATCAATGGATGGAGATTTACCAAATCCCTTGTTACTGCATTGATTTGCCAGCTGTTTACCTGGATTTTTATGCAAACACCTTAAAACCAAGGCAAAAAATTCGTATGAGAAGGTCAAATACTTAAGCCAGTGATTGGTTTCTCAGTACCTTGTTTCAATACTTTGGCACATACATTCCCAGGGGAATCAGGGCCCCATCTTTCTGAACAAAATTATTTTGAAGACACACAATGAAACATCGCTTCACACCAATTAACTGGTGCTATACTCAGTTAAATTATAACATGATCTGTATTAATGCTAATTAAACAGAACCTTGTGCCAATAGAACAAGACATAGAGTTAAGGAATGCTTTTTTCCATCTTTGCCACAGACATTTTTGTAAACCCTTGGGCAAGTCATAGGCACTTAGTGTACTATACATTGTACTTGGTAAACTTATTTATCAATTTTTTTCTCTCTCATGTTGCTGCTTCAAAGGAGCAGTGTGAGACATCAGCAGCCCTCGGAAACCATTCATGTAAAGGGACCATAGAACTAATAGGAGTATAATGCTTTATAGGCATGTTGCACTTACGTACCACTGTCTTTTGGAAATAATGTACATTTATCAGTTAATCCATTTCTGAAAAGTTCCTATGACTGAGGGTAATTCAGTGCTGTCTCTGATTCTTTCCCTTGAAAGATAAAAAGTGATCTACCTGGACCTAGAATCATTGGGGAGAAAAAATTCAAAAAGGGAAAGAGGAGTGCAAAACAGGTGAAAATGTTTGAATATTTGATAGGTAAATATCTGTCACATTGAAAACAATCTAATACTGTCACTTTGCTGTGTCTTTGCACCTCCAGTTTTTATAAGCTGAGGTCCCACTTTCGTTCAAGTACCAGGATGGGAAATTGAAGACTTCCTGAGTTCTTCCCTATTTAGTCAAATCCTAGCAAGTGGTGTAATTTTATCTTTTTTTATTAAACCTCTACTTGATTTCCTTAATCAGTTTTTCCTTTTGTTCTAAATGGAAGGAAAGATGGGTGAAAGCCCTCCATTATAGAGGTAATTAACTTTTAATAGCCTTTGTTGTTGAATTCCCTAGCAGCTGAGGAGAGTATTTGTGTTGCTAAAGAATATCAATTAGAATTTTGGACTGTAGAGAGTACATAGCAAAACCTGTACCTTCTCTATAAGGGCCCATGTATGTCAGATAGGATGTTACCACTTCATTACAAGATGCCTGCTGAGCATGAGTAGAATTACTAATGTCCCTTGAAAATGAAGCCCACATCTTAACAAACCAACACCTGAAAACGTCAGGAACAGGCTGCTCAAAATTTAAACTCATTAGACTCAAATTAGACTCAAATACCTTAATTATTTTGGAGTTTATTAAAATATTAATTATTTTGGAGTTTATTATAATTTATATTTCTTTAATAATAATAATTCATATTTATTGAATTTTGAATGACTATGAATGACACTCCAACTAGATGCAAAAAAGTGGCTTAGACTTTCCAAATATCTCTCATTATTTATCGGAATTCTGAAAAATTTTATTTCTTCACTGCAACCATTCTTGAGACACAACTGAATTATGTCATATAAGAAGACATACTTTCTACTATTAATAATATATCAGAAAAAATTGCCAAACAGACTTGGAGAATGAAAAATGCCCTGTTTTAAATGGTCACTTCAGGGTGAATTTCTGTCTTGAATCACATGGTTTTACACCATTTATGAGACATGTAGTTACTTAATCCCTCTAAACATTAATAGATGATGTCCATGTAAATATGATAGTTGGTTTTCGAAATTCGTGGTTAATAAATTTATTCTTCATGGCCAAGACAAATTTCACATGCTAGTACTTAGAGTATAGTTATTCTTTTTGAAAATTACTTATTCTTCACCTAGCAGATTTACAGAATGAATTAGGATGAAGAGTTTTAACTAAATTAATTCAGCTCTTATTTTGGTATAAACTAGAATACTTTTCAAGTGTTGCTCAAATGAAGATGCTTCAGCATAACAAGAAAAAAAATTCAAAGATTAAAAACAATTAACATAATTAACAAAACAGGATAAATCTAAATAATTATGGTGAAAACAGGCTTCAAGATATAATCATACAGGCATAAAAACATCAAGACATATCTCATCTACTGCAAAAAGCAAACAACCAAAGCAATGCAACATTTTAGTAATTCCTAACTCTTTTAGATGTGTGTCTTTTTGGCAGAATGTGTCTACGTTTTGCTTTCATTTCAAAGCAAATATGTTTCAAAAACATGAGAGAGAGATGCCTTTATTCTTCTTTTGAAATATTACCAAAACCTCAAGGTATACAATGTTCAGAATTTGTGTTTCTGGAGGATATAGCAAAGTACCTCCTGAATTCTTGAAGAAAAAACAAGGACTATTTTATAAAGAACAGGACAACACATGATAAGTTTTAGAAATCTAAATATAAATAAATAGACATGTCCATATGAAAACTTGAGGTCACTATGATAAAAAGCATTCAGTTAATCTGTTGTGATTAGAGTTTTTTGTTGAATTATCACTGCTGCAAGTGAATGTTTTTATGTTTCTAAATTATAACATTGTACAATAGTAACCACAGCTAACCACTGCTAGTCTTGGAGTGAAACATTTGGAAAAGGAAGAGCTAATTCATACTTTCTCCTTCAGCTTAGAAACACTAAGTCTTATTTATTTCCCAGCAGCACAGGAAATTTAGAATTAGCAGATTTGTAGGTGTCAACAAATACTTAATGGGGTGGGTTTGGTCAAAATATGGTCAAATTCAGATGCATTTAATAAATCCTTTGTTTCTCTTTAAGTCTTATGAACAAATTGTGGCCTTTTTCATTCCTTTTATAGAATCGAAGTCTTAGAAAAGAATTCTCAGATCATCAAGTCCAACCATTAACATAACACTTCTAAATCCACCCCTAAGCATGACCTTATGTGCCGCATCTAGGTGCCTTTTAAATACCCCCAGGAAGGGTGACTCCACTACAAGCCTGGCAGCCTTTTTCAATGCTTTACTACACTTTCCATGAAGAAATTTTCCCTAATATCCTGTCTAAACCTTCTCTGGCACAACACGAGGGCATTTGCTCTTGTCCAGTTGTTCATTACTTGGGAGAAGAGGCCAATCCCCATCTGGCTACAACTTCCTTTCAGACAGTTGTAGAGGGTAATAAAGTCTCCTCTGAGCCTCCTCCTCTACATATGACAAGGAAAGAACATGTAAGATATAGATTTCACCTGCTTGGCACACTTGACATCATGAATTTTCTTTGAGGTTAGCAGCTTTCCTTGCATCTCTTTTACATTGCTGTCTTCAAATACTGCTGTTCATTAGGTAGTATGACGAACATGAAATTATACCGTTTCATTTTTTATTTCATAAGGATTTCAGTATAGAAGGCCTTTGAACTGAATATCTTGATGGGTTATCAAAGTTTTATGTCTTTTATAATTTAATTCTTTTTCTGATGTGGTTTTGTTTTTGGTTTTTTTTTTGGATGGATTCATGATGAAGAGACTTAACAAACAATGACATTGATAACAATAATTATACAGTAGAGAATGCATTTTGGCTCCAATGTAGATTTTTCTTCTTAGGGTCAAGACCCTGAAACTCCTTCTGCATATTTGTAAATTGGATGTAACAGTATTTATTTTTATCTCCAATTGCTATATTTGAAACTTCCTCCAAAACAGATTGCCCTTTCTTCAAGATAAAAATGTTGATTGGAAAAACCCCACAGGAACAGCTTGCTCGTAGAATTGTTAAAGTATCTGTGCTTTGAGATACTGAAATGCAACTGGACACAGTCCTGAGCAAGTTGCTCTGGTTGATGCTCCTCTGATCAGGAGGTTTGAGCTAGAGATCCCTCCTAGACTCAATTATTCTGAAATTCTCTGAAATGAAAATTCTTATTTAAAAAAGTAAAATAACATCTAACAAGCTAGTGGTTTTCAAATAGAAAGCAAGAAAAACTTCTGAAACACTGTCTCAGAACCAAATATTTTCATTATCAGAAAACTTTTCACAAGAGAAGAAACTTTCCCTTACTGGCAACATTCCCTGAGTTTTTAACATTGCTTTTCCTAATTAATCTTGCCCTCAAGGCCATAGGCATTCACTTACAGTGACAGCAAGAAATATACTGTGGTTATATATTTCATGTTTGGTTCCTTTCCTCTGTTTCTCCAATTAAGTCTTCAAATAATTATCATATATGACTGCACTTTAAACACTTTTCGTTGCTGAGGATATACAGCGTCCTGAAAACTTAATTAGATATGAAAACAAATTGCATAAAAAGTTGCAAAGGTCAGGGAATTTTGCATGGTCTACAACATAATGGGAACACACAGGAGGTTTAAACATATTCTATAATAATTCATCTTGAAGTTAACTGGAGTGTGATAGAAAATCTTAGCCACATGTACAACTAAAACATAATTTATTTTCCATTTAGATTTTAAAGTAAGGTGTCTACCTGTCATAGGAGTGAACTAGATCAATTTCTATCATTAGAGATGTGTGTGTTCTCATTAAATTTCAGCAAAACAGCTATTTCTGATTGGTGTATTAATGTATTAAAAAAACCAGTAATGGCAATAAAGAGAAATAGAGCTTGGTAGGAAAGATAAAATGTCTTAAAAAAACCACCACCAACAACAACAATGGAGAAGAAATCATAAACTGCCAGAGAGGGTAAATAAATAAATAAATATATTCATTTGTACGTATTCAAGATCAGATACTACACAATTAGCAAGAAATATACCAAGTTTCAAAGAGCCATTGTTATGCACCATACAAAGATATAAGGCAGGAAATATGTATCTGAACATAAACAACACACAAATAGCAAAACCAGATTTCAGGATCTTGGTGGGCTTAGTACAGCTGAATGTTCAATATGGAATTTTGCTCTGTTAGAATATACGGCTATTATAAATTCTAGGTATGTTCCTAATTTCACTGTATTACAAGTTATTTGGAACAAAAGCTGTTCACTGCTGTTTTCACTTACCTTTTGGTTTTGCTCTGTTCTGTAAATAAATGTACACGTATATTGCCATATGTGACTTGATGAGAGGTGTTTTTTCAAATTAAATGGGAACCATAAAGAAAAAACAATTTTAATTGAAAGGAAAAGGCGCAAATACAGGTAGATATGATGGTGTCTGTCTTATCTACTCTTTGATGATATTGTGTACAAGAGCACCTCATTCTGGAAGTAGCTTTTGACGGAATAAATAAATAAATAAATAAATAAAATATAATTTATAATTTATATTTATTAGTAAAAATCTATATTATTAAAAGTCAGGGTTATTTCAGCAGATAATGTGAAAAACCACAGTCCCTACAACTTTTCCTTTTCTTAAATTTACCTTTCTTATCAACACTGGGTAAATGAACTGTGGTAGTTTGAGCAAGTGATGTTCAGTTATGCCTGAAGGAATTAATTGATCCCCCCAAACTTTGCTGTTTTAGTCAATACAAATGAGGAACACTCCAACTCCAACACTTTCGAAAAGTTCTGTCTTAATCCAGACTCAAACTAATTAGAATAATGTAGTTAAGTATTACTGGAAGTTTTTCAGTTTTCATTCTCAGCATTTTCTCTCCTTCAAAAAAGACACAGGACATGTAATCTTTAGTAAAAGTTTGTCCTATTTGTTTTTGATGCAGTGTCCACAGAGGAACAAAAATTTCCATCAGGATCCATTTTCAAAGCAAACTCCTCCACTGGCTCTTCATTCACGTAAAGTTACAAAACTCACAGTGCCTTCTATTTACTTATCTTAGTTAATATTATTCCTTCTCTATTTGTACATATGCATCCTGCCAATTAAAAGAGCATACCTTCCTTCTGTTTATATCACTGCCCTTAATTAGAGGTTTAGATGCTTTCAAGAGAAATCAGACAACAGCCCATCTGTTTAGGCAGAGGTTTATTTAACATTGCATATGTACGATCTGGATAACTACAGTCATACAATTACCAAACAGCAATTCCCTTAGTCAAATAACTTTTATGTCCTTAAGTGACTTCAGATGACTGCATTCCTTTTAGGTAGCCTTTTATTTACCTCAGTTGAGGAAAAGCCAACACTTTATTCGTAACTGCTATAATATATGTTAATGTGTGTTAATAAACTAATTGCCAATCTTGATTGCTAATTTAGGTAAATATATGATTAGGATTACACTTTAAGAATTTTACCACTAAAATAGGACTATATGAAAAAGAAAAGCCTTTTCTACTCTTTATTTCACCTACCATATGAGGAGCATAAGTTGTATTACTTTATTGTTTTACATATATGTTTTTTGTGACCAAGCTTTTGGTACTGTATTTCCAGTAAGTCGGATACACAGAAATTGTATATCATCTGTGATTCATACATTGCCTTTGAATTAAAACTCACATTCTAGAAAAAAATCACTATAATATACTTAGGGGAAAAAAAAGCGGGGGAGATAAGAATGAGAACAGTTATTAATTTATTAAGTGGTGTATGTCAGCTGAGGTACTGTGTAAATCATACAGTGACAGAGAAAATAGAAGCAAGATGGTAGATGATACCAGGTTAATTTCTTGATTCCATTTTTAATTTTTTTTCTGCCTTCAGAAAACCCAATACATAACACAAAAGTATTTTCATTTTTATAAATGAACTCCTAAGAAGTTAATAGTTATGCAAAAAAAAGTTCATGTATGAGAGGATGCTATTTAAAAGCAGACCTTTAAGCATTTCTATGCATTGGCTATCAGAATAATTCAGTGCCTTCACTTTTTGTGAATGTGGACGTTGATCTAGCATATTCTTATTAAAATATATTTATTTAAAACTGCAATATTATCATACATTTAGCATGTCAAGATATGAAAAGTAAAAGTGGACAAATAGACTTACATGTAAATGACAACATAATCTTCAGATACAGATAACTCCAGTCTCTTGAATTTTGAATAGACTTGACCATCAAAGCTGAATATCTGGAATCATTTTTGTTAATGCAAACACTCTCCTTCTGTCTTTGGAAAACAATTCTATATGGGCAAAATTGTGTAAACAAAGATTTCTGGTCCTCCAGATTTTGGTTTAATTAACTTTTCCTCTTGCTCTTCACTGATAATTACCCTCAGCTCTCTTTATGAAAACAAGGGATCTCTGCAAAATTGTGCAAGATCATAGCAACGATTATGATTGTGTTTGTGGTTTAACAATTAGCTAACAACAACAACAAAAATATGCAAATGCATTTATGTGGATTGTTCAAATTTCTCAATTTTCTGGTATATTTGCATCAATGTTTGTTTTGTTACCTTTAATTGCTATTGCAGTTTTCCTCCCATGTATATGTCTATAATTCAGGTTTTGAAGAATTATTTTGTGCTATAATTGGATATATGACAACATATCCAATATGTTGTCATATATAAGATGCCAGTATACTAAAGAGCAATACTTCATTCTGGTTCACCTCATGGTCCAAGAACTAAATGTACTAATAAAAATGAGGGAGGCATCATGGTTCCAGAATACATAGTCTGGTCTAGAAGAAAGTAATGTTGGCCAGGGATGTGCATATCAAAAACAGAACCCTGTGGTCAGCAGGGTTGACTGATGACACATGTCAAAGACTTATATGCTAAATAAACACCCCACTGATGAGCAGAGAAAAGTCATAAAACCATATCAAATGTTGATTACAAATTGTTGCTTTCAGCCTTTGTGAAATAATTTCTCTACAGAGGTAATTTTAAGATTTTAGAACCCCTTAAACCATAATTAAAACTACAGCACATTTGCTTTAATAGGAATAAATTTGAAGTGTCCTGTTTGGTCACTCCTCTTCCATTTTCGTTTTCCTGAAATGAAGACCTACTGAAGTAAAGACAAACTTCCACCCACAACCCATGTTCTTCAATGAAGTTAGAGCAAGAAAGTTTTCCAGTTCCCAGACTCCAGGCAGGGAGCTCACTTCAAGTTTTTTCACTGCAGATTGCCATGCTTAAAGTATCTCCATCAGGAAGATCACTACTAACTCCCCGTGTCTTGATACCTTTTCAAACACTGTCTAAAACTTCCAGATACTATGTATAACTGTGGGAATAGAACAACAACTGTAGCACTACAAAAAGAAACACGAATAAAACTTAATCCTATATCAAAATAAATAGGAAGGTAAGGCTAACCAAAATATTCACAAAGCCTATGTGCGTGATATTTTTTGCTCTAAAATAAAGAGTTTATATGCTACACTCAAAAGCTATGAGTATTGTCTATGAAAGCACAGATAGAATTAGTACATCAGAAAGACTCTCAGCATATAATGACACTGCAGACCTCATAATGAGAAGTTTAAAATGAGTGTTCTCCATAAAATGTACATCAGTCTGTAGTATAAACATGGCTTTGGACTATTTATACACTCAAACTCTACAATATACATGAGTTGAGGGGTCCCTCTTGTCACTGTCTCTGTAGATACCATTTTCCTTTTCACAAAAATGTTCACTTGCTGAAGTATCTGTGTTTTTCTACTATCAACCCATTACCCCCATATTACAAATAAACATACTGCTCAAGTTGATGCATAAACATCTTGTTAAGAGAGAATTTCATTATGAATCTGCTGTTGCTTTGCACTTCAGTTGCCTGGCTACTTTTCAGGATGATTCTACTCTGAAGAAGCTACATCTTCCCTCCTGTTGCAGAGGTAGTTCCCTACTGGTCCCTCTATATTTCTTTCCTCCTGAAAATAGTGATTTCATTCTCTTTCAATTACCTCAATACCAGATTAGAAAGATGTCACTGTTTCATCCCCCATTGGAACAAGTTACAATGAAAAGCACAAAAAAGAAACCTACGCTGACAAGAAGACCAGGTGTTTCTGTCAGGCTGCTTTTGTGATACATTTCCACTTCCAACAAAGCAAAAAACTCGTCATTTAAGCATGCCTATTTTTTCCCTTATTTATTTTTAGAATGAGTGGAGATAAGGAATTGGTTTGAAAGCTGTCTTCTTATAAAATAAACTTAAAATTATTTAAAAAGACACCAAAAGAAGAGGAGAGGATACTGTGAAGAAAGAAAAGAAGCAGGGAGATCAAACACAGGTGTATCTTATACATCTTTTCTATTTGAAATGTTTATACTAACTCTAATGTAGTATATATATATTCCAATATAGTTTATATATATATATAAGCATCTATATCTACAGTTATATATGTAAAATATGTATACATAATATGTATATATAGTATGTATATATATAATGTGTATATATCAAGTGGAGGCTTATCATATTTGAAATCTCTGAAGAAAAGTTTTCTCACATGCAAGGAACATATTTGAATTAATGTAACTCCACTTCAACCTGATCCAGACAATTGAGAATCTTAAAAGATACTTTACCCTATATTTGATTTTCATTTGGTGTGAAATATTTATGCTTTGTCGTGAGTTGGGTTTTTTCCCTTCTAGAAATAAACTAAACCATGTACCTTAGAGCCTTGTCCAAATACTTCTTGAATTCTGACAGCCTTACCTGGCCTCCAGCCTCTCATTCCCTTGTCCGTCTGTGCATCCAGAGTTGCTCCATCCCAGGTGCAGAATCTAGCTGGCACTTTCCCTTGTTGATCTTCATATGGTTGCCAAGCCCTCTGATTTTCTAGATCTCTCTGCAGGGTGTCCCTGTCTTTGAGGGGTCAACAGTTCCTTCCAATTTTGTGCCATGTGCTAATAGCTTATTATCCCTTCCAGTCCTGAGTCCAAAAGAGTTATGAAGATCTTGAAGAGCAAAGGCTGAGGATGGAGCCCTGTGGAACCCCACTAGTGACAGGTCACCAGTCTGATGTCATCCCATTCACTGTCACTCTTGGTGCCCAGCCTGTGAGCCAGTTGCTCACCCATTGCATGATGTCTTTATCCAACTGTGTTCTGGACATTTTGTCTAGAAGGATACTGTGTGAAACAGTATTTAAATCTGAACTGAAATCCAGAAAGATTACATCAACTGGCTTCCCTTCATCAACTCAGTGTCTTACCTTGTTATAAAAGGAAATCAGGATTGATAAGCAGGGCTTTCCTCTCATGAAGCCGTGTTGGCTGTGACTACAAGACTGTGTTGTCTTTTAGGTGTTTTTCACCCAGAATAAGCTTCTCTAAAACTTAACCAGGCAATGAAGCGAGATTAATGAAATTGTGAAAGTTTTGCCAGCGGTGGGGATCAGTACCATCAAGAAACTGGTGCAGCAGCTGCTGCCACCAGTCCAATTATGGTGCTAAGCAATTAGAATTCATATACAAGATGACATATATTTTTAAGAAAGTGTAATAGTGATTTTTTGGGGAGATAGCAGTTTACTCCAAAAGATTTTCAGAGGCAGGCGGGCAAAGACTTGTTTGAAATAGCTAGGGAAAAAAATGACCAAAACTTTTATTCTTATTTCTTGATTAGGTTAAATTCATGAGTGCATTTATCAAATCCATTTATTTCAGAGTCGTTTTTTCCAAATCTGTTATAACAATGTTTGAACATGAGTTAGTGAACAAGAGCTTGAACCTTTGCAACAAAATGAAGTTCAAACATATCACTGTCACCTCCCTTACCTCCTATCCAGAAGGCTGGTTGAAGAAGATATTAAAGCAAGGAACAAAGGGACTAGATATAGACTCAAATCTAAGTTTATGTCTGTTAAATTACAGAAGAGTACACAAAAACTGTCTATGAAGACATTTTACTGAAAGAGAGTAGAACCATCTGAAAGTCAGATAAAAAATGCCATCATGGAAATCTTGGATCTACAAAAATGAATGATGGAAAAAACAAAGATTTTGGTGTGGGTGGGTTCTGAGATACTGCCATGGTGATAGTGGTGCTGCTATTTTGATTAAACAATAACAAATTGTGTATGGCTGACTGATGACCAAAGGAAACTTATTTGTGGCTAAGATTCCTGGTACCATCAGAACAGACCCTCCTCTAGTTGCACTAAACTGATTGTACTCACTTGGGTATAGTCCTAGAAGTTACAGATGGTCTTTTGGGGTCCTGCATGGGAGACCATGAGGAAATTTTGAGTATCAAAGGCAAAATCCAGGGATTCAGGACTGAAGTCTAAATGACAAAAAGCAGATGAGTAAGGGAGCTGTATTTGGTCTGGCTTTTTGCTAACCATGGAGAAAACTGAAGAACTATCCTACCACATAAAATGCACCAGAATGTCAGCTGAGGTGGTTGCTCTATGTCTGAGGGTAGGGATGAACTTGCCATATTTTAATCTTACCCAAAGCTCCAAATCACTGTTTTTATAATGAAAATATGAAAAATGAGACACAGGAAACACTATTTAACAACAAACATGCAGCCCACTGGGTCTTCAGAATCTCAGCAAAGCTCTGCCTCCTTTGTAAAAGGCCATGGAAAATTATATGCACTACTTTTATCTACAGAAAGTAGCCTGTCTAACCTTTAAATTTGTAATGAAAATTGTTTGAACAATAATCCATCCTTTAAAGATTCCTGCATTGGTAGCCTGGCACAAGAAAAGTTTTGATTTGGAAGCACAAAGACTGAAAGTGAAAACAATTTCGATGAAAGCTCAGCTATTAAGTTCAAAAATTTAAGAGATGTTCCTTGCACAAAATATATTCAAGCAAATATGTACTTGCACATTATATATATTTGTTTATATACATAGCCACATTGTGGCTTGCATTTTCCCAGGATAGTAACCTCCTCATTACAGTAATTTCTGGAGCTTTCAAAATTGTATCACATAAAATGTTGAACTCCTAGTATTCATGTTTTTGCAATTTGTTGTCTTAGACCAATGTCCTCAAATTTCTTTTATTTTGTTTTGTTTATAAACCTCCAAGGAAAAATGTTGACTTAAAGCTTGGAGGTGGTTTGAGAGTCATCATTAATATAGAAATCATTAGAAAGACCAATTATGGTCTATTACTCATTTTTTGTACATATATTTTCTCATTTTTGATCACAGAGGGTTTGTAAAAAGAGAATAAAAGACCTTTGAATAGGTTCCTTGGTGGTATATTGAAAACTTCAATTATTTGTTCCCAGGAACATTTTTTTTTAACAGAGAAGTGAAATCTTTTTTAAATGGTGCATGATTCAGAAACCCCTGCTAGAAAAGTATTAAACATTCTTTCATTAATAACAGTAATCTGTATTCCCAGAGAGCACTGTCACTTTAAAATGTAGATCTAAAATGGGTTTTTTTTGCCCACAGTCCATCATTAAGCAAAAGAAATTTAATACCTGCAATGTTGTAGCTACCACTTCTTCCTGAGAGGGAGGAGGACGTCATGCTATTAATGAGCAGCTGTCACTCACAAACCTGCCTGCAAAGCAATTGGCCGAAACCATTAGTCTGTAATAGTCAAAATTTCTTTCCCCTGTAATTTTCTGTAGATTTGCTTTTCTTGGCTTCCAAACTACAGCAACTCACTACATCTAGTTCATGGTATAACCATGCCATGAAGAGAAAACCAGGCAACTCTCTTTCAGAGGCCAGAAAACCAATATTGTTTTTCATCTCAACACTTCCTGTAACACACACAGAGACTGGTGGATTCTCTCTCATGCTTAATGACTTTTGACAGCCCCTGATCTCAGAGGGAAGAGCCTGATAATAGTTTTCCTCTCTCCAAAAATGCTAGTTTTCTCAGGCAGGCAAAAGTTCACAGGGAAGCTGGCGGGGTCCTTCTGCTTTGCAATCATATTTTGTAAAGTACAATCATCCAACCTATGTGAAAAAGCTTAACTTCCCTCTCAGAATATAGTCCTGGATTTGAGTGTCAGATGGTTTTTGTCCCTTCACAAAAGAGGATGATTGTGCTTTTCACCAGCAACAGCAGACTGTAAGCGAGAGCAAGATAAGAGAAGGTCTGTCAGCTGGTATGTTGACATTTTCCTATACATGTCTGCAACAAAGTTATTCTGATTTGAGAGCCAATTTAGATCAGTGCTAAATTTCTTCCATAATGAGTTTGGGTTTGTTAAAAGGAGCACACCACTATCATACACATACACTCACATATACACACATGCACACACACAGATTAATTAACTTCTGTAAATACCTAATGAAAATCCTTATTCCATTTTCTTTCTACCACATGTGCATCTCAATTTCTAGCTTCAGTGAAGATAGAGTGAGGAGAGAGAGAGAATAAGAATGGAAAGTGGAGACAGGGCCAGCTTTAGTTTAAAATGCAGACAAATCTGCCTTTTCTGCTTGATGGCCTGTAACATTTCCATGTAGTGTACTTTGCATGGCAGAATAGCTACTAGTAATAGAATTTCTCACAGTGGAGGTTAATTACTTTTCAGCTACAGCAAAATAAATTTCCTGTCAAGCCCAGTGACAGGAATATGCCACTGTCACCATTTTTACCTGCAGTTTTAATTCACTGTTAATATTTGACACTAGCTTTCATTCAGGGAGCTGATCTTCTGGACAGTAGGATTTCCCAAAGGAGTAGGACAGACTAGCAGTAATGTAGTATCAAGATATGTGGAAAAGAGTACACTTTGCCTCTCCAGAGTGCACTTCAAAAAAGAGTACCTGACCTGTCTGTCACTTTAAAGAACAAAAGAGAACCTCATATATGGTGAAATAAAAATGACATGACAAGATGCAACTTAAAATCCAGGGCAGAAGAACCTGGTCTTACCTCATTCTAAGCAAACCTACGTAACATACCACTTCCAGTCTCCTTTTTGATGTGATTTTTGGTTTTTTCTGGCCTTAAAGAGTCCATTTTTTGAGCCTGACAATTTTACTAAAAATGGATAAGGAACCTTACGTGGTAATGAATGATAGAAGTTTCTCCTAATTGCTTTTATGGTCTTCAAATTAGTTTTCAAATTTCTTTGTCTTGAAATAAATCTCTTCTACAGAGACAATAATGCCATTTATCAAGTGTTGATAATACCCATTGTGTGACTCTTACCATTAACCAATAAAAAGTCCTATATGAAGTCATGTTAGCAATCCTTAGGGACATAAAAAATTTTACCTACAAATTTCCAGCCTCCATTCAGACTGGTTGGATCACAAAGGATATGTGACTTGACTTATTTGACTTCCCTAGTCAATGTCTTATTTTCCAAAAATTTAGTGATTTTCATGATTCTGAGGAAACCAGCATGCTTTTAATTTTGCCTGATTGAGTACCTGACCTGATAAAGTGGAGCAGTTATACCTGAGGCTTATTATTTCACTGCTCAGGAAACATAAGGGAAACAGAATTTTTACTTTTACCAAAATTCAAACCAGAAAGCAAAAGATGAAATGTCAGCACTTTTATCATACAAGCATTTTCCACATAAAAGTAGCCTCAGCTGTTCCTCACTACCTGTGCTCTTCCTCTTCAGGGGGTGGCCTGTGACAGCACAGAACTGTGAAGGAGCCAGGCCAGATGAACACATGAGGCACATGAGACATATGGGAAGCTAAAGGATTCTGGTAGCTACCTGAGCAGGCAAAAGGTGTCTGGATCTGGTTAGCTTCATCTTGCTGAACCAGGAGTTTTTAATACTTCCCATCATTATGCTGAACCATAATGGGCTCTTTGATAAGGTCTTGTAAACCAGTAGAAATACCAAGGGAGATTGCATGCATTTTTTATGAACAGAACCTATTGGTAACACTGAGAATTTAAAGGATTTTCAAAAGTCATTCATGAAGCCTTTCAGAGGGACCAGTGCAAGTTCAAGACATGAATCCCCGGAAAACTCATAAGGCTCAACTCCAAGGTTCCATGCTTGAAGAACTGCCAGTAAGAACACAAGGTGTGGAGTTAGGGTACTTAGAGCAGCCCTGTGGAGGAGGAATTTGGCATTGCATATAAGAGACTGAGCATGTACTGGCAATGGACAAAGCCCAGTGCACCAAAGCAGCATGGCCAGCAGGAAGTGGATTATTTCTGTCTGCTCTGCCCTTGTCATACTCCACATGGAGTGCTGCATCCAGACCTGGGGGCTCTGGCATAGGAAAGCCACAGACCTCCTGCAGTGAGTCCAGAGGAGGCCATGAAGATTATTAGAAGGAGCACCTCACCTGTGAGGAAAGACTCAGAGACTTGGGGTTGTTCAGCCTGGAAAACAGAAGGTTCTGAGGAGATCCCTACAGCAGTCTTCCAGTAGCTAGGAGGACCCTGCAGGAAAGATGTGGGCCAATGTTTAAATAGGGCCTTTAGTAATAGGACTAGAGGTAGATGCAGACTGGACATAAGGAAGAAATCTTTTTACATCAAGGGCAGTAAAAGGCTCACTGCTCATTGAAGAGATGGATGAAGTAGATGACCTTAAAAGGTCCCTTCCAACCCACAGAATTCTACGATTTTATGAAGTCCAATTAGGATTGCATGAGCATGAATTTTAAAAATGGACCTGAAAAAGATTGGTGCCTTGTCCAGAAGGTCAGTTGAATGAAGTGACTTGAGTCAGAGCTGGGCAGTGCATACTGTGCTTAACACCTGGGTCCCTGATGATATTGAAGACAGAATTTAAGGAAAAAAATGGAAGGGGAAATCTGGATCTTTGCTCCATTTTAGGAACATACAAAAAATTTTAAGAATGTTACAAAAAATTACAAAAGTTAGGTTACAGCTTCTCCTATAGAAAATATCTAATTTTGGCTGCAGAGATCGGTTATAAATAGGGAGGCATTATATTTAATTGATTTTATTGTTGTTTAAGGAGCTGGAATGGAATTTCTTGTTTTTCAAACCACCGGAGACCTCAGAGTTTTCCGGATCTTTAAAAACCCTCAAATCCTGTGTGGTAATCTAGTTAGAACAACTTGGTCTACTGAAATTGCCTTTTTTTTCAGAGCATTAGGTTTAATTCTGACCCTTAAAGCAGAGATGAAATTGTGGCTTAGAAATGAAGCTAGCCCAGAAGGGTACTATTCAACATGGTTTGAATTTCTGACTCAGTTTCGGTGCTATTTGAAACTGCTTTATGTTGCTTGACTCATTTATTTCTGTGAAAAATCCATATTAGTGAAATGCTAGCTCCTTTATGGCAGCATGTGGGGTTTTTAAAGGTGTCTGTAGCTTTATAACAATAACAAACCAGACGGCTTTCTTTTAGAAAAGGTTCCCATAGTGTGGTTTCAACCTTTCACAAGAAAAAAAGCCCCAGGCAGCACAGGGGAGATCATATTTATCCACCAAAATGTTCACACTGGTGTCATTCAGCATTTTAGAATATGTCCTTATATGTTTTGGGTTTCACTTAAATACCCATCAACACTAATGAAATTATAAAAAAAGATTTTTAATCTGCATTTTGTGTTCCTTGATGTTCATTTTTCTGTCAATCACTTCTGTTAGTATTCATATCGAAACAAAAATTCGGTGTTTATATTCCAGTGCCTATGTGTCTTGGATGCTCAATTTCTTGCCTCTGAAAGTTTTGTGAAGCTTTAAACAGAAAGCCGTAACATTACACAGAAAACAAACAACATGACCAGATAAGCTCTAGAGAAATCAGACCTTAACTGTGGAATTACACTGAATTCCATGTGAAATAAATGAGAAGGTATGTAAGATGCCTACAGATGTAGGTACGTGCTTTTCTTACTTGATATTTTCATTTCTCCTCCTTACACTTCCTTCACAGCAACTGTTCAATGTAGGAAACTGCTATAGAAAGATGTCATCTCAGCTTGTATTGTGGTAACTAAAATCTTGTTGTACCTGGAAGATCAGGCACAGCTTCCCAAGGGATCCTGCTGTTGTTGAAAATAATTGCCTATGGCTAAAGTAATCTGTTATGAAATCAGATAAATGCATCATGTGGTCATCTAAAGAGAAGTGCGATTTACATTTGTTACTTTCATATTTAGCTATCTCCACATATTTTAAATTAATAAAATATAGCAAATACATATAATATTTGTAATGGAATGAGTAGAACATACCAAATCCCTTGTTTACCACCCCCTTGAGTATGCAAAATCAACAAACACACAGCAGTTTGTTTAAGAAGAGAGGAACTCTCAGACAGACAATTAACTTTGGCACCTGTTTTGCAGCTGTTTTGCAGCTGTGGGAATATAAAGGTAAGAAAAATGGTATTTGTGGCTTAGAAAGCATCTCCCAAAGACAGCAGTTCCTCTATGTTTCTTAAACTCTTGGGTTTTTTTTCCCATTCCTCGCATTTTGATTTCTCACATCTTGCATAGCATGCTACAAAATTATTAATAAGAAACACTATGTTCTATTTTGGCTGTCTTGAAAACATTAGCAAAATATGCCATTTATCATCATATTTCTTATTAAACCTTGGAAGAAAGAGCACACAGCAGTGCATCTTGAAAGTCATAGCTGTGAAGAAAAGCACTTTCTGCTATTTTTTCACTGATTGTAGCTAATGTTAAAATAATTACTGGCAAAGGATCTCCCTGCTGTTTGATTGCCAAGTTCCACACTTGCAAGGACTTCAGGTTCTTCCCTATTTGAAACTTTAGTTGGCTTAGTTCAGGCTATTTTATTTGTCTTTTTGCATGTTTTCAAAATCCCTTAACACCTCAAGCTCCTTTCATCAGAGACTAAGCAAAATTGAAGTCTTAATGAAGATGCATTGGGAAGGAGCATGTGTATTTCAGTGACTTTCTCTTTCTTTAAATAAAAGATTAAAAGGAGGTTGGTTAGTGTTGATTGAAAGTAAAGTAGAAGTGTTCTGGCTGTGGACTTTATTCATTGGGCTGGTTTAACACAATTGTCCTTGTTACTGGGAGCACTTTGGGAGCAACACTACTCCACCAAGAAAAGGCAGCCAAAATACTCTTCTAGAAAAACATATATTCACTGTTTTCTGTCTCAGAGAATGTGTACCTCGAGGGTTTTTTTCTATCCATCTGACTGTACTGGGATTCTTGCTCTTCAAATTGAGATTCTTGCTCTTGAAAAGGTATCTTTTAAAGTTGCTTTTCTTTGACACTCGTTACATGTGTTGCTGCAAGTTAACTACCAGGAAAAGTACAAAAAGCTTATCTAAATTAAATAACTAACAAAAATACAATGATAATGTGTGAATCATTAAGAAAAGTCACCAAAGGATGTTTGTAATTTTAAGCATCATGCAAAAGCAGCAATAAGATTCAGATATGTCCAATAAAGACATGTGAAGCAAAAATAATTCTCCCTCTCAATTCCTCCCAAAACTTTGGTCTGTGTCGGGAATGTTCACCCATTAACTGCTGTTTGTTCAACATTTCCTTAATCAGGACACTGCTGGGACCACATTGCTTCTTACAGGAGTTCCTGTTAAAACATGAACCATTTTTTAAAAAACCCTCACCTTTCCTAAAGGAAAATCTGTAGGTATTGGTAAATCTTAGTCACCAACTGTATGAGTCTGGATAATACTGCCACTGTTTGTTCCAAGAGGAAAACATGACACTCTGCTATGACTGGCTTGTACTATCACACACAACTCCTTATTACTTTGCACTGTACTGTGTGCACACCCATGTACTTTGGAGTAGCTGTTATTTTTAGGTGAAGTATCACCACCTATAGAATGCAATCAGGACTACTGATAAAATGTAAAGTAGAAATATAAAGATGGTTGATTATTTTTCATTAGATTCAAACATTTCATTCTATCTTCTGTCTTTTTTCATCATCTCCAGTGTGATATCCTGGAATGGAGTTCCTGACACGTAATAGAAAGCCGTGTTGAAAACATTAATATGTTCCTCAGTTCAAGCAGCCCATGTTATCTTAGAAGTAAATAAAAAGTCTCCCGACCTTTTCATTTTCTTCTGAGACAACAGGCTTGAGAGGAAATATTTTGCCAGTTGTTTTACTTTTAAATTACAATGCCATGATTGGTTTCATTTCTGGGTCACCCATAGCAACCATTACTTCAAACCACAAGAACAGTCCATGCTGCATTTAAAACTCCTTTGGGTTAAAGTCCAAGTGCTATAATTTATCTGACTTGTTATTTGGGGTTATTTTTTTGTTTTACAGAAATAAAATACACTGCCTTGAAAAATCATGTTATTTCATTCCAGTGTCTCTTTTTTCAATACATAATTATGTGAGTGCTTGGCACCAAAGAATCAGTTTCTGTATCTAATAAGAGATTAATCACTGCACTGATGTAATTCATGTCATGTACATGCAATCAGTGGCCAGAATTGTACTTTCAGTGCAAATGAGTCTCAGGGCAATACAGAGATCAACACAGTTGAATTCACTTTGGTCCAATGTAGTGGATTTAATTTTATTCCAATTTTAATAGTGACCATGAAATAATTCCAGATATGCAGTCTATTCTATTTTTTGTAGGGGAATCTGTCTGAATCTCATTTAGGAGCATGTAAAACTGACTCTTAAGATTCTTGCATCTTCCTATCTATGTGCAATAGGTTAACTAATGTTGAAATTAGTGTAATGAACTGTCGTAGAAACAGATGTCTACCTGACTTCTGTAACTACATTTGAATCCTGTCATTTCTCATAGACCCAAGTGTTTCTCCTTTAAAGGAGATCTTCTCCTGCTGCTTAAGGCCAGTGACATGGCAGAATTTCATGGCTTAATTCCCTTCTTGACGACATGATAATTTTTACATGTTGTATGGTCGGGATCAGGCCCTGGCCTGCACTAGTTCTCAAACTATATTCAGGCACTGACAGCTGTCCAGATCGTAAACTGGTGCTCAAACCTGCACATTGACTTCATCTAATTTGTAGTGTAGACACAGCCAGCCAAGCCCCACCTCTGTAAGGCAAATGAAGATGTTAGGTAGAATGAGAGGAAACACAGAAAGAAAAGCACAGTACATTTGGTACTAAATGTCATTTAGTGCTGCATTGTCTAACAAAGAGGAAATACACTACCATAGACAGCGATTATGTCACTGGGACCTTAATAAATTTTTTTTGGAAACAGAATAAGTGTTTGGATTTCTATCACCAAATGACTCTTGATAGAAGATCACAGGAATGATATGAGAACCATGGGAGAAAAAGTAGTTCTTAAAATAATATAATACTTATTGATGTCAGATGACATGAGAAGATGTGCTAAATGCTAGTTTTACTTTTTAGTGTCTTCATGAGATGTTTAAATACTTTAAACTTACACATTACCCTACTTGTCCCAGATTAACCACTAATAACATTAACTCTGGCTAATGTCTCCATTATTTCCTACCATTTATGTTGAATTTTTTGAATACTCTATTGAACTCACTCCCCTTTAGAAGTAGTGTATGTCCCTAAATACCACAGAGTTTAATCAGCTATGGTGTAATTTTAAATGTCAAGGCCAAGGTCTGTCAGATATAATTTGTTCTTTTACTGAAATCTGGATGCATGTTTTAGTTAAATGGAGATTGTCCATTTCAAGCAAAGTCCCAATTATGGGACACAAAATGAATTCAGTTCTTGCTGAAGAAGTAAAAGATTTAACAATAACTTCAAAAAGGAATAGATCAGCAGACCTCAACATAATTTCTCCCATCCCACCAGCTGCCACAGCCGAGCTGTCCTCTACAAACCACTTGACAAAGTCTGTCGCTGCAGTTACTGCACTATTTATAGCTGCACTGTTTATGCCTCTACAGTTATAGCAGCGTCAGCACTTTAATTATAAACCTTATTATCCAAAGAATTACTACTAAGCAACAAAAATCACCCTCAGCTGCAAGTTTGGATGTGAAGTGTTCTCAAGTGTAATTTGCACTTAGGTTGTGGTAGGCCAGATTCAGTGCCTGCTGAATACTGGAGGCAAGGGGAAAAGTTAAACTATCGTAGATGGATCATTTTCAACACTGTTCAATGTGAGCGAAGAATTTTGTATTAAAAAAAAATAAAGCAGGACCTTTTCCCCCTTATGATTTAGAATTTAGTTTTGTAATTATATTTTTGTAGCAAAAATATTGATTTAGTATTACTGGCATAGTTGAAATGCAACTATATTGAAAGTGTTAAGTTTATCTACAGTAATGGAAAGATATTGCACTATAAAAATGTATCATACCTTTCATTACAAAACACAAACCTTCAAATTCACCATCGCTTAGAACTCGACTGAATATTTCAGTGTATGTTTTTCTTTTTTTTTTTTTTTTCCTACTTTTTACCATGTGGGGACACTTACAGTCAAAATCAACATAATATTGGATTTTCTATCTATATCTAAAACATCAAGGAACTGATCTACTAAAGAGAAAGCAAGATCTTTCCTTATTTCATTCTCTTCTATGTTCCGTGAACATTACAAAACTTTCCAAAAAGCATGAACAAAAAGAGACACAAATATAAATTAATAAACCTAAACATATAAATAGACATACCTCTTTTAACTGATCTGCCATGTCTATATTTTAAAAAATTATTTGGCTAATTTTGGCATTTTCCTTCAATATAATCCCACTTAATTTTCCTCTTCTCTGGCTATCAAATAACAGTAAATGGCTGATTTTTTTTTCCCTGCAATTGTTTAATGATTTTTCTATAGGTGTGTTTTGTTCACCTTGTCCTACATAGATAGAATTATTCTCCACTGAAATACTACTGAAAGTGTGTGCATGTGTTTCTATGTGAAATAAAATATAATTTGGATCAATATTTATTTTATTTTGGTAGGGAACTTGGATTTTGTACGTACTGCTGGAACTGTTTTTTTCTTTGATGAGCCTCATACTGTGAGATATAATCAGGTACAACTCAAGCAATGAATGAAGCAGATCTCTATACAATTTTCGAACAGCATGGTTCTGTTCAATTATATGAGACAAGATCAGTTGTGTATGACCTCCATGTGACAGTAGACTATGTTTACTTTAGTGGCAAGAGTTTTCCCTTGCCAGTTCTCATATTCCCTCCTAATATAGTGCCGCTATGCAGAAGTAAATCAACGAGAGGAATTTACGAGTTTCCCAAGAGAGTATCTCTCAAAATATGACCTCAGTGCCAGGGATTCAAAGGCAGTAGAGAGCATCCAATTTTCTTCAGAAGTGTTCTTTCTCACTTTAACTAAAGATAGAATTCGTGATTTATTTTTCTGGATATGTGGAATGTACTGGAACCTCACCTGAAATACCATGAAATATGCGAAAATAAGCACATCCATTATATGCCAATTTTAGTGGTCTCCTTGCAGCTTTCTTTTCATTCCAATCAGTGTCTCCATGATATTTTAACATGGAGCATTTTAGCTCAAGAATTCTGAAAAGCTTCTAGAGAACACTTGGAAGTCCTTTCCTGAAACAGATTTGTATTCAATTGTAGATGAGTCACTGGAAGAATTCACATCAAGATTTCATGCAATCCAAATTTATTGACATGACTAGAAAGAATTTTCCCTTTCCTTCTCAGCATTCAACATAACAAAGAAAATTTCTCTAGTAAAAAGTATAATAAAGAATCTAAGCTTAAAATACTGTTTGGGTCATTGCTCAGCTACCAAAAGACACAAAATCCTTCACTCACTGCATTTTCTTTCCTTCATAATATGCCTCTGTGATTGTTTCAAAATTTCAGCTGTGAGTTTCAGATCTTAAGTCTCTTTGTGTTACATCATTAAAGTTATTTACTTTAAGTTCCATTTATAGCTCTATAAAATGAATTTTCTGTAATGCTGCACACAAAGAAATGTCTTCAGTGTACCTGACAGGATACTTGAAGACAAATGGTGACTTAAAAAAGTTCAAAGAAAGTGAGAGAGTGTTATGCAAAACAACTATTCACAAAGGGAGAGGCAGTTGAATTTGAAACACTGAAGACTATTGAATCATTATGGTGATGGATTGTCTTTGCTATCTACAAATAATACACTGATCTTCTTGCCTTAAACAGTGAGTTTACTATATTTAATCAGCAATAGTGAAGAACACTTATCACTATGTCAATCCAAATTAGGTTTCAGAAAATGTCTCTCTAAAAAAAACCCCTATGCACAAGAGGATGAATTGAAAAATTTTATTTGGTGCTTTATCTTTGAAAAATAGAACATGTAAGTTCTTAAGTACTCCATCCTCAATACATAGATAGGATAGTCATGGTTTGATTTAGCCACTAGATAATATGACAAAGCATTTTTGAAGTCACAGTAGTCCACACTCACAATAAAATAATAAATAATAAAATCTTACTATTAACTTCTTTAAACATCAAGTGGGAAAATTCTAAGGAGAAACATGGAAAAGAAAAATACAGGGTTTGTCCTCATTTAGGAACATTTTCAAACAGCCAGTTTCTACACTAAGCTCCCCATGGCTCTCTGGTGAAAGGGATATCAGACTGAGACATGACGCTGAGGACTCTATTTTATCTCAAAAGAGTTCTGAGTATTAGAAGTGGCACTTTGAAAGAGTATGACCTCTTTTCAGCCCACATCTTATACTTCACAAATGGAATATCCTTTAAAACATGCACTTCTAGCAGGGTGCTCCAGGGACCTTCAAGTACCTTCTTTTAAAGGGAGCAGTTATGAAAAATATGCCGAGAAAGACTAATCATTCAGGTCTGGAAAACCGACAGAGCAGCCTGAAGGTCTCAGGTTGCCACTAACCCCATCCAGCTTCTTAGCCATTGTGCACAGCCATCCCACAGAAACACACTGAGTTCTGGTGAAGCTCTAGCCAGATTCCCCAGCTTGCATACATAACATTACAGCACATTACAGCAGCTGCATAATCCGGAAATCTCAAGGAGTTGAAGTGCTTGGGAATAAATTGGAAAACAGACCCTTGTAGTTAAGTCATTCCCACTGAGACACTGGTTCAAAATTGTTTCAACAGTGAGACACTAACTTTTTAGGAAGGAAAAATAAAAACTAATTGCCTCGATCCTGAAACACAGTAACAGCTATCTATTTGTTTGGAGTGTGAGTAACAATGGCTGGAAGTTATTTGGTTACTCATAAAACCAAGCTCTGCCTTTGGACTATGCCACTGCACAGGATCAAGTGTGAAGATCTCATTTTGGGGGAACCTAAGGGCTTGCATTAAAGGGTTTTTTCACAAAGATCCAAAAGATCTTGACATCCCACAGGCCCAGGAACCCTGTAGCAGTAGCTGTATGACTGTACATGCTGAAAACTATTGCCCTAGCCACCCAAAATAGCCATGTGATTTGTAAATGCTGTAAGATGCTCAATGTTCAATTTTATTTTGACAAGCTCCATAAAGCTCTCAGATATTAGCTTTGCTAGGAAAAGGGTGGTTCCACTTGTAAGATTTCTGATTTAGACACATTTAGGAAGTAACTTTATTACACACTTTATTAACTAGTCATTAAAATCTATTGGTTTTAATGGTTTTAATTAAAAGCTACTGGGTTTCTCCTGAAGGAAAACAAGCAATTCCTGAAAACTCAATGAATCAGACAGATCTCTGTGTATTATAACTGGAAATTCCACACCTTTCATGTAACAGGGAAATAGATCTTTTATGGTAACTTTCTACCATGTCACACTTATACTGCAGAAAATTATATTCCCAAATTAATGTAGTCACTGATAGTTCAGGTTATATTACTGAAAATGCTAAAATATGTATTACGACACGGCAGCAAAACAGTAATAAAAATGAATAATTTTATTATTCCTTAGTTATATTTAAATAATTTTCTTTAGGTATATCATTCAAAGTTTCATACTAAGTACATCCCAATACTTAAAACACTTGGAAAATTCCATTTCCTGTAGAAAGAGGGTGGTAGTGCTTTTTAGACATTAGCATGGATATGATTCCCATAATACCTTTTTTCCTATATTCAAAGTGATTTATTACTTTAAAAAAAAAAACAAAAAAAAAAAAACAAACCAAAAAAAAAAAAAACAAAAAAAAAAAAACAAACCAAAAAAAAAAAAAACAAAAAAAAAAAAACAAACCAAAAAAAAAAAAAACAAAAAAACCACCCCAAAACAACAACAACAACAAAAAAAACAAAGCCCCAAAACAAAACGAAAGACCTAAACCAGCTTAAAGGTAGATTTTATTTTTTTGCTTTCTAATAAAACCCAAGTCAGAAAGGTCTTCAGCACCGAAGGTAACCTAAACATTATTGACATATGCTGTGGGCTTTGACAAGTAAAATGATGAGATCTTAAGTAACAGATACATTGTCTCTGAAGAGCACTTTATATGGTTTGGCTATCTTCCAAAGAAAAATCATGTAGCCTAGTTAACCCACGATACTGACATCTGCCTCTCACAGAAAGCCAAGGGAATCTTGTAAAGGTCACAGTGCTAACTGGCAGGGTAACTGATTAAGACAAGGGTGTAACACACTGTATTGCACACAACAATATACTGGGAAAAAGGAAGAAAACCAGAGTAATTTCCCTTTCTGCTATCTGCACACAGATATGCTGCTTTCAGTAAGCAATGTGAGTAAAAGTAAATGTGAGTCTTAGCAAAAGGTGAGCTCATATTGGCAAAATGAATTTTTGATATAAGCAGTGCTGACTTTTTTTCCAACATAATGTCTGGCAATGAAATGCAAAGTTACATGACATTTGCATCACTCAATATTTTAACAAACCTTGATTAAAATTTAATGCTTCAGATTTCTCATCAATTAAGAATAAAAGTCAGATAAATCTCATGGAGAACTAAACACATAGGTGAGGAGTGGGCAAAGCTGGAATGGAGACTCCTCACTGTCTACTCTTCCAATTCTTCCTCAGCTTTGGAGCCCTCACAGATAACTTTCCCCATATTGTTTTATTATAGCTTAATTTCTGTGGCAGCACCTGTGTCTTACACTGGTACAGGTAAGGACAGCTTCAGGTCAGGCAAACACAAACAGAGTATGTCAGCCACCACCTTATGTGTGGCAACAAACCCAGAGGGAGATGATGAGTTGTAGTGAAGGTTTCATCCTGCCCATACTGAAATGAAATGGATGACTTGCCTGTTACTGCAGAACTAGACACACCTAGTTGCTAAGCCTTGCCCAGGTAATGAACCTGACAATTCCTTTTGACCAATGACTTTTAGTCAGAGAGACTAAACAAGTCTTGCATCTCATCACACATAAAATCACCTCAAGGTACTTTTTAAGACAGCAAGAATGACGTAATCTTGGACCTCACATTGGTCTGTAACCAACAGGTAACATCAAGAGACATGGAGAATGGCAGATATTCTCTGTAGTATTTCTTACTAATCTTCCCTAGTCTGTCTTTATCCTACCAACAATGAACAAAAAGTTTAAATCCTTGAACCAGCAGAAAGCCCAGTATTTAATTTTGCCCACTGTACAGCTTCCACCTACCCAAAGGTAACACCAAATAACAACAGCATGAAAAATTTCAGGAAAAAGGTTTTTTATCTTTTAATCTTCAACTATTTTATGAATTCCCATGCTGTAAGGCAAGGATAAGGCAAATTGCATTCGTGCAAAAGGTCTCTGAAGATGCATGTGCATTTTTTTCTAATACTGAACATTTCTTATGAATTGTTTATATTACTATAGTAATAGAAAGCAGTGTGACACCTTCTGAAAAGGGAAGAAACAGCCCTGTCCCTGAGGAGAGAGCTGCCTGAAAAGAAATTGTTATTACATACAGTAGAATCTCTTTTACAAAGAAAGAAGTGATTTGGTACACTGCAATTTTTAGAAGAAGAAGGAAAATGCTGGTTTAATAAAACCTAAAGTCTTAAATACTATAATATTATTTTCATCAGTATGGGGCCTTTTTGAATTAACTGCTGCAACTAAGCAAATATTCCTCTGCAGACACATACATTTTCACTATTTTAATTATATGATCTGCTGGAAATGTGAGCTGAGTCTGGCAGTTCCATGTGCCAAGATGTTTGGTTTTTTAATTCTGCATTTTATAAGAGAATAAAACAAAGATACGTGTTTCTAAGCATTAGTTTGCATGACTCACCAGCCACAGCACAATTTGTAGTAGTCTGGGATGCTTGACACTGTTAATAGGAAAAAAAAACCCCTATTTTGTCTTGAGGAAATCACAGAAAAATTTGGAAGTTTGGGGTTTTTTTAATGTTTAACATCAATGTTTTGCCATTACTAAGGGTTGGAAGAACTAAGCAGGACTGAAATAACAGAACAGAAAGAAACAAACTAAAAAAAAGTCCCTTTTGGAGATGTCACTGACAGAAGAGTTGGGATATCTCCGACCCACCTACAACCTGATGCAGAGACGTAACCAGAATGTGATTAGAAGAAATATACAGCCAGGATTATTTTAAAAACAATAGTCAGGAGAACAGCAGCATTTTAACTGCTGTTTGCCTGAGACTGAGCCAGTATCTGTTGGGACTGCTGGAGTTGCTAAGTCCATGGTAAGCTGAGGAAGAGCCAAGACAGCAGTGTCCTATTATCCACTGAATCTTTTCACTACCAACAAGCTCTAAGAAACAGGTTTGTGGACCCTATCTTCAGGTCGGTGACATCAGTTCCAGTCCTTAGACTTTATTATATTGACATGGCTTTTTAACATGCAAAATGAAAGCTGGTCGCTCCAAACAAGTGAGTCTAGCTGATCTTAGAGCAGTAGTGGTAGGAGTCCAGAAATCACTAAAAAGGTTACCTAATTTCCAAGAAGTCCTCTAACTTATTGTTTGGAATTTACTACTATATAAAAATGTAAGTTGATGACTTTTTAAAGTACCATTGTGGATATTTGTAAAACACAGCACTTTATTGATTTGATTGAGACAGAAGGCAAAAAGATCTGTAATCTTAAAGTGTCCTGGGTTGCAGTGTAGGATGTACACAAAGTATTTATTCTATCACCATCTTCATGAACTGTTGAAACCAGGTGGGCTAGTGTTTTCCCAAGCCCCCTGCCTCTTCTGCTAATGGCCTTTGGAGTGTCTTCTGCTAATGGCCCATGAGTCACAGGTAACTCCCTCCAGGGGTTATCTCTGTTAATGGGCCATCAAGGACCCATTTCACACTTCTCATGCTATTGTGAGATGCTCGGGCCAGGGGGAGGAGCCAAGCATTCTCACCTGGATATAAGCTGGTATGTGGGACAGTGCAAGAGCACTTATCCACTGGATTCCCAGAGGAGCAGGGCTACCAGACCTTTCTACAGGATCACTGCTTCACGAAGAGCATCTCACCTGGACTGCTTCCACCATCCTGCTCAGGTTGTATACTGACTCTGTCAGTGATCCTTCGTGTTATTGCATTTATTTTATTTTACTTTTTTATCTTTCTTCTTATTAAATTATATCTCTGACTTGTAGCCTCTCATTCATTTTGCTTTCAAACCACAACATAAAGCTATTAAGTATAAAACTTCACTTATTTGCTGTTTTGGTCCTGCTTATTTGCTTTCAATTCTTGGGCAACCTTGATTGTATTGTATTTTCAGATATACTCTATGAAAATGAAAGATAAGAAATGTACATATACATGAAAACAAGGATCAACTGTAAGGTTTCCAATAGCCCAGAATAGAAGATTATTACAGAGAGCTGTAAAAAATCATATTGTTTGAGTGAAGCCACAAATCTAATATAATCAAATAATGTGCCTTTTAAGGGTGTAATACTAATGCTGAATTTATGGACTTATGATGTATGTTCTCTGCAACTCTACTATTTACTGAAAAAGGTATAATTCAGTATTTTTCAATAGGGCTAAATTCTCTATTTACAGAAGTGTCCCATTGATTTCAGTGGCATATGAATTAGTAGAGCCAGACTGGTCACCTATCAAAGAGCAGTACAGCTAAATGGAAAGAGAAACTGAAAAGTGAAATTTTAAACCAAGAAAATTGTATGTTCAGTGATCAAGAAAAATAAGCTAGAAACACACTTTTTATTATTTAATTTACACAATTACAATTTTTGGATAACTAGAAATTAGAATGTTTGTTCCTGTTTGGGGATTTAGATTTTTACCTCAGTTTGGGATTCTGGGTTTTCAGACTTTTAGATATAAATTTTCAAAATATGGAGGAATTATCTCTAGTTTACAAAGCATCTCTAGAAGAAAATTAGAAAATTCACAGAAAAGAAGTAGACCTGCTAGAACTGCTCACTTTTCAGCAGTTAAAGAATACTTGTCCAGACCTTCACTAATGAAAAGGAGGAAGGACCATTAATAGATTTTGACTCATCCAGGAAGGACGTTTTTGCCTACTGGAATTCCAAGGAGTGAAAACAAATAATAAAAAACCTGAAACAAAAAAACAAACAGGCAAAAATAAAAGATTCCTCTCAGTTTTGTAATATCAGAAGTGTAAGGAAAAATCTTAAAGATTTCTTCAGGTATCTCAGAGCTACAGGGGAAGCCTCCAGATGGCCTACTGGGAAAAGAGGAATCCTGTACAGAAAAGCATTTATTCTTGCTGGCATTTAAGATTATTGAGCTGAAGATGCTCCTGGTTGTCTTCAAAAGATAGCCTGCCCCTCAAACAAAATCACTTCAGAAATTTGCTGTCTCAAATAAGAGCACATCTATTTCAGAAAAAAACCAGAACTTTTCCTACAAACTCTAGACAGTCTAATAAAGTACATTTCTGAGAAGTCACATATTATTTTCGAAGTCACATATGAGTCCCCAGTTTCAAAGATCTCTCTACATCTGCTTAAATGACCAAGGTCTATTAAATAGCACCAGTTAGAAAGCTTGTATTTTATGGAAATTCAGTTCCTGTCTCATAGTAGCAAGCAACACACTTTGCCAAATGGATGCAGACTTCCAACAGAAGAGCAGAATCAGAATATGCATTTTTATCTCTTCACAGAACAGAATCAACATTATTATCCTTTCCTATTTATATTTTCTCCAAGGACTCCCAAATGATTCATTCATATCAGATATATGTTGAATATATTTTCTCATGCATCTGCCAGAAAGATCAAGCTAAGCTTTCACCCATCTAACAAGAAGTCATAAACAATGTGGTGATCAACAGTTCCCTTCCCTTCGCTTTGCTTTTGGCAGAGTGCACAGTCATGCTCCCTTTAATCTGTACAGAAGTCCATTAATGAGTGTTCTACAACTTTTGTTTTGTTTTCTGTAAAGCACTAACACTTGGAGTTTTATGTGGAGCTTTTACAACTCTTATGCAACAAAGGTCAAACATATCACTGCCTCTTGCTGTGAAATGGAATTAATTTAACTGAAAACTTCTCTAATCCAAAAGAGCTTCTCCTTTCTGAATGCAGCCTCTCTTCACATCTGAACTTGATAGCTATGCTTGTGTGCCAAGGTGTTCCCAAAGGAAAATTGTCTCTGAAAGTGAGAGGGAATATTATTATTGTTATTATATTGGAATTCTGATTTATTTTGGAAGGTCTTCTGACTGGAGAGAAGGATGAGAGTGACCTTTTTCTTTTTAGGTTTATTCTTTGTGCAAAGTATTCTCCAGTGTAAGTTACTACAGTAATATTTTTCTTTCCCTGAAAATGCTGATCAACTCCAATTATCAGAATTTACAGAAGAAAATAAATCAGATAGGCCAAATCTGATAGGAATATTGTTCTGGGTGTCAGGCTCTTTTTTTTTTTTTTTTTTTT
>VWZU01008081.1:328455-356512 GCA_013397095.1 Sterrhoptilus dennistouni | reverse complement strand
TTTTTTTTTTTTCCCTCCAAAAATATCAGGAAAACTTCTCAAAAGAGTCTAATTTCTGTATGCATCACTTAGTTCAAAGAAACAAAAGGGAAATATTTTAATATAGTGAATCCAATGCTACTACTAGAATCTCTGAGAAGTCTCACTTGACTCAATTCATGATAGATGGATTATTTGATGATTACTTTATGAATAATATCAGAAGTAATGGTATGAATCTGTCAAGACTTAGAGCAGAAGTGCTATCAGGTGATGAAACAGCTTTGCTTACACAAAAGACTACTCCTTCTTCACTCCTTCCACAGATCTCTCTCTTTCAAATAACTGTACAGCAAAATGTAGCACTGATACGCTGCACCTGCATTTGACACAAATGAGAGAAAACAGTTCTGTGCACAAGACTTGGATGTAATTTCCTGATGCAAATTCAAACTCCAGTTATTGTCAGCTTGCAGTTAAAATTCAGATCCCAAATAATACTTATGGCATCTACAAAGACATACAGAAATGTCTGGTTTGGGCTACTTATTTTTCTCTTTGCTTTCGCACTCCACCTAATAATTGTCTAGTTCAGTTCTTAAGGAGAATATTATTCACTTAACAAAAACAAGAGCAAAATAATTACTTCTGGATGAACCCTAGCAGAATACTAGCATGAGTCTGTGGCTTCTACTAAAGCAGTGCCAACAAATAATCACACCAAATAAGTTCTTCTTTTGTATCTCTTGGAATAATTAAATCTTGCTCTGCATTGCTTTAAAACTTAACAGAGAGATTTAACCTTGGCATCACTTCTACTGAAACCAAAACCCAGTTATAGTCAACATATATTTCACATATATGTCTATGTATGGGTATATATATGCATTTATATAAATAGGTATTCATATATGTTTATATGTAGATACATATGTACATAGAATATATTTATACATCCATATATAGAGGTATTATACATCTAGATATATTCATATCTATACATAAATATTCTACAAATATTATTCATTAAGAACAATAACATCATCTTTCAAATGTAAGAGAAATTCAAAAGGTAAGCATGTGTAGTTTTAATTTGTCCCAGTATCTTGTAACTCACGTCCACATTTGTAAACAAATCAGTTTGCTTTACAACCAGAGATAAATTTCAAACAACTACAAGGCCTCAGAATGGATATCTAAACATGTCAAAAATTATTGAGAAATACTTTTTCACTTTTTCCATGTAAGCATTACAGGTGCTGTATGCTTCTAAACATAATTCACATTATATAGTACAATAGATGTTCAGCCAGATGTTTTTACAAAGAATAGACAAAGACTTTATTACTAATTACCATTTCTAATGGCATAAAACACTGCAGCATGTGTCACCTGCTGGGTTTTATAACATTTTGCTAGATGACTGTGTGATTTATAGTTTGGTTCCCAGACTTTAAATATAAAACAAATTATACTTTCCTCTTTCCTATTCAGGACAAACAGCATGATTAGGTTTTGTCTTGCTTTTTCACGGTGGAACTTTGCTATATGTGTACTTTGATTTCACAGTTGCTGCACATTGACCCTAATCTGGAATCCTCATCTACCAAAAGGGCTCCTGTCAAGGTTCTCAGGAAAAAGTGTTGCAGTTCATGAGCAGATTGACAGGAACTTTGGGACAGAGTCAGGTTTAATTTGTACACTGATGCAAACCCACATAGAGACATTCATAACTTACTGCAGTAAACTGTAGAGGTTACAGAAAAAAGGCAAACATCTGGAGGAAATAAAATTTACTCAGAGGTGACATGAATATTATGACCTGTGCTCAGATGTAAACTTCTATACCTATATGATGTATTGGTCTTTTTGCAAGGAATCACATGGTATAAACTTGTTCACTCTAGCACAACATGCTGGTGTCCATTCATGTTTATGCACATAAATGTTTCTGGAATAGCAGCAAAAATAGCCATATTAAAAGACCACAGCCTGAGCAATAAGTTCTTTTCTTCTAAAATAAGCAATAAATAATTGGATTTTTAAGACATCTTTTGTGGGTTTTTAAAAGATTATTCTCAAAACATATTTTTATTACAGTCTTGAAATACAGAACCATAAGTGCTGTATTTCAAGACTGTGCAGGTTAGCAGACTAGAGACTAGTAGTCACTCTTGGTTTTTTAGCCAAGCTTTCAGAATTAATACTTTAATTTCAACAGCTTCTTAGGGGGGAATTAAATAATTTGGAGTGCCCCATGACCAGCCTGCTCCAAGCAAACTTCTGATTGCATTCAAAAAGTGTTCACAAATACTTTGTTGAAACATTCGACCAAGTGCTAATCATATCACTTCACTATCTAGATTGCAACATTAATTGGAAAATTAACTGAATTTTTACTCTATTCAAAGTAGACATAGCTACTGGTAAAAGCTGCTAGAACTAAAGAATTTGTTCTATAATACCCAGAAACATCTAAAAATGTCGATATTTATCTGAAAAACCTCAGTTCATTAACATTCATACTAATGAGAGTTTAAAAGGCTTTCCAGAAAGAGCTAACAAGACATCATTGCACTTTTACCCACAGAAAGACAGGTCAGTGAGAATCTGAGAAGAATCTCCATGTGCAAGAAAAACGATTTTTTCTTTGGCCATATCTTTTACCGATTATTAACTTATTAATTACCTAATATCATCATATGCATATCATATACATGTTCTTTCTATCCAGTCTGAAAAAAGAAAAAAGAAGTATGCTTTGCTTTGCTCCTCTCATTTTCTCACAATTCTCTCACTAACCACTGACAATGTACACTGGGGGAATGCTAATATGGAAAGTATACAGTGGCTTCATGCTTACATTGAACATGTTTACATTTAATTTTTTTTCCCTGTACAGAAAACAGATGATTTTTTTTCAGTGTTACAGCTAGTGGGAGATCTCACTAGTGTATATATACATATACACTAGTGAGACCTCAGTGTTTTACAATAATTTTTATTGGTTGTTTCCAAGCTGTTTAGCCTAGGAATTTGTAGCAGTATAGGTTACCACATTATCTCCTCCATTTCAACTCTAGGAGTAGATGTCATTTTATTATGCACAGAGATTTTGCTTATGATCCTTCTATATGTTGGAGGTTGTCTGAAAAATCAAATGTTTTTTGTCTTCCAGAAATTCTTCAGTATTATTTTTTTAAGACCTTGTTTTAAGTATTAAGCCATTAAGTTTTAAGACAAACTTTTAAGATATTGTTTTATTGGGGTTCTGCAAAGGCTAAGACCAACAGTTTTGAGAAAATCACATAATAAAAAATTAAATAATAAGTCAAAGATTTGTTGTGATTTAAAGAGATAGTGCCAATGTATTTTAATGCAATGCTGTTGCTTGGAGATAGGTTTTAATTACAGTGGTGTGCCAGCATATATTCCTGTATCTCTGTATATTGTTTCTATAAACATAAAATATAGTTATCAGCTCATAAGAATTAAATTCTGATCAACAGTTTTGTCATTGTTAGTTTCACTGTGCAGCCTTACAGCCTCACTTGTCAGTCATCGTGTACTCAGACACTTTTGAGATCACAGAGACCAAGTTGCTGCTTCACCACTGTGGAATAGGGATCAGATTATGCTCCCTCCCAGAATCAACAAAGACCAGTTTGAATATAAAGTGACCAAGGAAAAAACTCAAACCAAGACTTTAAAACTGTTTTTTTTTTCTTCTCTCTTCTGTTCTAATTCTGCATAACATTGTCCCTGAGAGGCCCCTGGATATGGTGTGAATCGATGTACTAGTGAACTGTCCTTTGCCAAGATTATTGTTCTGAAAGATCCCTCAAATGCATGAATGTAAATGCTGTTTATTTGCCTCTCCTTTGCTGTGTTATTGTTTAAGCGATGTCTAGGCATGATCACTAGCATTGTCTAAAATGGACAAGCCACATTTAAGAAAGCAGAGTTATAAATGGCAACATAAGGAAAAGAGAACAGAGTAGCTCTTCTAGCTATCTCCAAAGGATCAGGAAAGAAATGTCCTGTCTTCAGAAACTCTTTCAAGTCAAAGGGAATTCTGTTCAGTTCAGAGCCTCTGCAACATTCCCCCCTTTGTCATGTGCATAAGCTAGTCCAACAGAGATGGAAGGAATCACAATGACAAGTAAATAGGGGAAATATTGCTGAAATAGAAAAATTCAATACAAGAGTAAAGTATGTAAAGATAAGATAGAGGAGGAAACAACAGTTTGTTCATGATGTCATTTGTCTAGTGTTTGTTGCTTTTTTTTCCTTTCCTTTTACTTGCAGCTGTGTCTGTTTTCCTATTTTTACTCAAGCCTTTCAGTCAATCATAGCAGAGTCTCAAACAGATGTGCGGAGCAATAATATGATAGTAAAATTTTACAAGCATGATTCATTTTTGGTTTGCAATTTTTAGATGAAGAAATGTCTTGTGTATTTACAGAAAATATGGCACACATCTTGTCAAGAAGTATAAAAATGCATTTTGTTTTGCTTGAAGAAGCATTATGCGTAGACTTCACAATTTGCCCATCTCAGTTCACAACAGCTACAGTATTTAAGGTAATTCATATGGAATATATTTTAATGAGACTATGAGATAAAGATATTATCAAGTCAAAATCTGCTGTTGGTTATTCCTCTTCAACAGTATTTTCTCCTGGTACTTATTTGGAAGAGAAATTGAAAGTGAAATTGATATATGCCCTTAACAATAGAAGCACTTAGAGCTGGCTGAATAGCAGAAATCTCATTTGTGAGTAAAAGGGCTGAGTTAGATTTCCTGTGACTGCTCTAGTCATGACCTGAATGATTTCAAAGACTGGACATGTACATAAAATATACTGGTGAAAATCTTTATGGACCTCAGAGACTTCACTAGCACCACTGGAAAAACAGAAGGGCTGTGCTAGGAGAGGTCAAGGTCAGGCCATGCCAACACTTTATTTAACCATAAGAAACTGTAAGCATATATATCTGGGGAAACATAAAAATGAACCAAACCTATATCATGCTACTATTCTTTGATTTCTAACTATTTTGGAGTCAGATATTTTGTGAATTGTTTGTTTCTTCGATACATCTCAAAATCCTGAAGGATTCAAGGACCTTTTCTTATCTCTACTTGAACTTTCACTGCTCAGCTAAGAAAGCAAAAGAGCCTCATTCTTCTTGTTTTTCTTAGAAGCTGTTTCCTACTGGCTTTGTTTGATGGTTTTTCAATAGAAGATGCAACAAGCAAATGTGGTCATTTTTTCTAATTTTACAGTTATTAGTAATAACTGTAATTAGTAATAACTGTAATTAGTAATTAGTAATTAAATAATAAGAAACAGAAAGAACACTTTGTTATCCAGGTAGATAATCAAAACCTACAAATAAACAGTGGAATATTGTTCTAAAGATATCTAAGTGCCTACAAATAATGTACTTAATCTCTTGTAAATGGCCTTGAACAATTAGTATATTTGAAGAACATATAGCTGCTTCACACCTTGTGGAAAAAGGTTGCTACACTGTGGTAAACATCTGTGATGAATATTTCAAATGGTTCAGATCAGCAAGAAAATTATGTTGAACCCTCACATCAATCTCATGCCAGCCTCAATATCGAGATCAGTTTAAAAAGTGAAAGAAACAGAAGATTTAATCACATCCCCTCTTATTCCTCATTCTTGAATTTGTGTCTTATTGTTGCATGAGCCTATCAACAGCTGCTGTCAATTAAAATAGTCCTTTATAAACATCTAAAATTTAAAAAATGCCAAGCTTCAAATGAAGACTAAATAACCAGAAAATACAACCAGTTAAAAATTATGATGGCCTGTTATCACAGGTATTTCTTTCAAAATGAGAATAATTTTAAGCAAATAATTTTTAGGATAATTTGAAGCAAACCAGACCTTACAGATATTTCAGAGGAATTTAAACCAAATCTCAGAACACCAAAATCATAATCAAAGTTTACAAATATTTAAATTAAAATATATATATATTTCTTGTGTTTTATTGGAAAAAAAAACTGTAATACATTGAACATAGGAATATTGATAATAATTACTATAGTATACAGATATGGAAAGAAAAACAATCCATCATTCGATGTCAGAGTGGATGTGTGGATCTCTAGATGGAATGTTCTCTGAAAATACAAATGCAATATAATTCTAGAAGTCACGTGATAGCACAATGAATGTGTCAGTAAGGATAATAAATGCTCTTATCTGCTTTGGAGAATAGCAATATCTTGTGTTCATATTTCTAAAAAAATAATGAAATTATTGTCTTAGTAATTAATAAGCAAGAGTTTGCATCTGTGAATGTGCAAATAGTGCAATAAACCATCAGTAGAAATTTGAATGAAAAATATAACTCACAAATTATTTTGTGAAAAAATACCTGTCCATTGCTATTTGAATAGCTGATCACAATGTGAATAAATAAATAGAAAACAGTTAATTAAATCTATTTTTTGAGAATTGATGTGTTTGACTAATCCTTTGTCATGCCACAGATTGTTCAAATGTTTCTCTCTTCAAGAAATAATGGTGTATAATTTTGGTGTCATTTGAGGAGGAAGGAGTGACTTCCTAAAAACTGAGCAGGATGATCCCTTGATCTCTAGTTACCTCCTCATTTTCATCTTGCATTGCCAGCAAAATGCCAGCTGCAAAACCTATTTTGCATCCAGTTGTGATTTCAGAATTAAATGCAATGCAATTAGTTCCTTTTATATGTTTGGTAATCTTGTTAAGATAACTCATTAGGTATCTTGGCAATTGGAAATTACTAGGTTTCAGAACATGTGCATTTCCCTAGTGAATACCAATTATTCCTAAATGAGGCAATTGTTCTTTAAAGGAAAGGGAAAAGTGAGTCTCAAAAAGTTTTCTGAGTTTATACATTGCTCTGACTTTTAAAAAAACTTAGATTTTAGTGCTTTCTTCATAAAATTCTAAGTATGTATAAATACTGTAATCCTACTTTCCTATTTTTTTAATCTAATCATGACAGACGTGTGGAAAACAAGGTACAAATCGTTCATGTGAAACATATTTTTATCATTGAAAAATGCAATAACTCATTTAGAAAAGCATTTGTAGGTAGGATTTTTTAAATCTTAGTTTTCTGAAACAGGAATATACTATTATATTCATTATTTAATTATCTAGTTGCAGGAAAAGACTAGAATGCTAACCAGTTCATAGGAAGTAGCTGCAAAAAATTAGACTGTGTAATATTTTAATATTCAACTTGCTAAGTTCCAAAGTCCTAGCCAACATCAATGCATTGTCCCCACACAGCTAATTTCCAAACCCTTTCTCACAGCCATGAAGGCAGAAACAAACCAAAATTTTGACAACTGCTCCAAATATTCAAGGACTATGCTCAATATTGTATTCTGCATATGCATCTGTCCAGGCCTCTTTTCTCACTAAGAAAAGAAGCATCTTGAAAAGAATTTAGCAGAATCAAAATCTTCAGTAAATATGACAACAAAAGCAGGAAATTGGAGATTTTAAATAATATTTTAAATTTCAGGGTTAATAGAAAACCAACAAAATTTACTAAAAACCACATGAAGCTGCAATTTTTGAATTTTAAAATATTTTCTTTTGCTATTGTTAAACATCCTTTTATAAAATAATGAAATAAAATGGGAAGAAGGACAGTGATCAAGGAGCAAGAGTGCTCTCAAGAACATAAAATTAAGTCACACCAGAGCATATATCAATTTTCCTTTCTAAAGAAAATGCTGCTGATTCCATAAAGCCTGGGCCATGAATAATAAGGGCACTCAATCTGAAAGCCATCATCACAGAAAATAGAAAGATATTTTAAGAATATCATTTTAGAAATGCAAAAACTTTTGTGGATACCTGAGTGAACCATGACCAATAATCTTTCAAAATTACTACAATGTAAGACCAAGAAAAAAAAAAGCATAATCATAAAGAGGGTTACTAGGAAGATGTGAAGGCAAAAATACTTTAATACTTAACATATAAACAGAGCACATGTCACAACCATTGAAACAGGAAGGTTTATTAAGAGACACAAAGGGGTTTAATTGCATAAAATAAACCAGCAGGAAAAAATTATAGTTTTGGGGAAACACTCTGCTGTCCTATTTTCTCACATTTTACCTGCTACAGCTTTTTCTTCCCTAACCTTATATCATTTAGCTTTATTTGCTCCTTCTCAGTTCACATTAAGAGCTTGAAGACTGAGATTGCTGCCATAGCCACACGGTATCAATACAACCATCAGTACCAAACCTGAGACATCTGCAACTTCCCTGGGCAACCTGTTCCTGTTCTACCTTCATCATAAAAAAAATTCTTACTTATATCTACTCTGGATCTATCTTCTTTTCATTTAATGTGATTACTTCTTGTCTTGTCACTAGAAATCTCCATATGTTTAGAGCAGATGAACCCCAAATGAGCCATGCTGTGTCCCCACTGATAATTTAGTCACAGGGAAAACCAAGAAAGATGAGGAGAACCTGGAAGACTCCCCTGCCACATCCCTGGCCACACAGGCCTTGGCTTAGACTGTGCTTGTTGAAGTGGTAAATGGAGTCTCACAAGATGGTCAAGGCTATAGCTTCAGAATAGGGGTTGAAGACATCAAGTTTGAAGACAACACCAGATTGGGAAGAGCCTTGAGGACTTGAGGACAGGGCTGCCAGCCAGCCAGACCTACACGGGCTGGAGGACTGGGCTGGCAGGACAGGGGCTTGATGAAAATGGATGAGGAGAAATGCCAAGCCTTGCACCCAGGACAGGCAGAGCCTTTGGGACAATACAGGCTGGGCCTGCCAGGCTGGAGGCAGCTCAGCTGAAAGGGTCTGAAAGGTCAGGCAGAGAATGAGCTGAGCATGAGCCCCTCCAGGGAAACAGGCCAGCGGTGCTCCCTGTTGTACCAACAGGGGCACAGCCAGCAGCTTCAGAGGAGTGATCATCCCCTCCTGCTCAACACTCATCAGAGCAGACACAGCCTGGAGAAGGGATGACTTGGGAGGACCTGCACAATTTTTTAGGATGCTGAGTTTCAATTAAGCATTTTGCTGAAATAATAAATCGACTAAATCTGATTTAACATAAAAAGCTCAGTATCTATTTTTCATTTCTTCCAATCAAGAATTAATAAGTTAGGTTCGGGACCACAAAAGGGAATTTTAATTTTGAAAGTTCTCCTTCAAAGAGTGGTGAGGATCAAATTGGTTCTTGAAAAGAGCACCTTACTCCAGAACACAAATATCTCATGGTGTTGGGGTTTTTCTCTGTGGCTTAATAGACTGCTCTTCAAATAGAAGGGGAATCATAATCTGCTCTGCTTACCATCTACTTAGTAAAAGTCTTATGTCTTCAAAATTGAGTTTGAAGAAAGAGCAGTGTGACTTCTCCAGAAGATGAATGCATCAATATATTGATAGACTTGCAGGGAATAGAATATAAAATACAAAATGTCTTTCTACCCTGTTTTACCTGAGGCGCCAGGTTGTCGTTTTGCACTTACTTTCTGTTTCTCTGCAATTCCAGTGGAATTGCTATTTGTTATTTGAGTATTTATAAACTCAAGCATCTTAAAATTTTGTCTCTAGAAATAACAACGAGACATATAATTTATTTTATGTCTCTTATGTGATTTCAGTCTCTCCAGTTGAATTCATTATGGCTAAAGCAGAATAGTTCTTGCTTTGGTGACAGAAGTGGGGAGTCTAATGTTTTTTGTTGCAGCACAACAGGAAGTAGTAGTCACAAAACTTTTTAAGTTCAGAAGTATTCAGAAATGATGCATAAGCACACGCTACTGAGAACACCACAATCTAGTACAAACTCATATAGCAAAAATTTTACATGTGAACTCTGTTCTTTCTTTCTTCCCTTCTGCTGCATAACCTGCATTCTGTTTTCCTTTCAGAGCTTTTGAGAATCACTAACACTCTGTAACCATTGCAAGGCCATTTTCACAAACACCTGTGAAAGAAATAAAAGCTTTGAATTTGGGGACTATGTGAACTCCTATGAAAAAAAGCTTTAGGAGTCAAAAACTGGAATTTGGAAGTTTCTTGGTGTTTGGATTAGACGTGAATTGCAGAGTCTTAATCTTTTATCAAAGGTTATACTGCCATTTTCAAACAGAAAGGATTTTTATATTTAAGCAAATACAATAGCAAAGACATTTTTCATTCACATATGAAGGAAGTTTGGTCATGTAATGGTACTTCTCATAAATGCTTAAGTGAAAAAATATACATTCATCTGCCCAAGCACTATTATCCCAGTGTCATGCAGCTTCAGAATTTCAAGTAAATGTTGATATGAGGTATGTGTCAGCAAATCTAAGTAGATCACTGGTGTCTCCTAGATGTATGATATAAATGATTTAATATGGCTTCAAAGCCTACTTTGCTTTGATTCTTTTCAAATTTCTTTCTTCCATAAAGGCTGTTCTTGTCATTCATTAAACTGTGCTAACCTCTATTGTTGCAGTTTAGCTAGTGAAACAGTGGCTACAGTGCATTGGTCTAAAACAAAAGTAATGATATCCATTCTTATGTGGGTGGCAAAATACTTTAATCCATAAAAATAGCAATAAATTTATTGCTAATAGAAAATTCAATAGAAAGTGTTTCACAAAACATATGCTATTAAAGATTTTTTTTAAAATAAAAATGGTTCTAAATTAAGAGAGCATCAATGGAGCTTTAAATCATTATGAAAGGAATAAGGACATACCATTCTGGACAGGATTTTTTAATTTTTACTTTCAAAGGTTCAAAAAAAAAGGCTTGAATAGTTTTGAACAAAGTGAAACCTTTCTATTCATTGTTGAACTGGTGAAATTTTGCTTGGTCTCAAGCTGCATAGATCAGTAGGATATATAGCCTATGCCCACTGTGTTTGAAGACAGTTCCCCATGTGCCAAAACATGTCCCACACATTTGATCATTTGAAAATGGCAAAGTAAAAAAATATATAAAAAAAAAAATAAAGAGGAAGAAGATGATGTTCCTCTCACAGATCTGCTCTAGAATGAACCACTCCTTTGTGGTACAGACACATCCAAAATCTTTTTGTGCATGTGGGGTGGCAGTGTCAAGCTCTGGCTGTGCTGTTGAAGGCATAAATTAATTTATGGTCTATCACTTTGTATTGTCTGCTGTACTGACTGCATTTATTCTCAAGTGTGCTTGCTTCTGCCAGAACCAGATTTACAGTAATAAAAACTTCACACACACACCTCCCAGTAAGGTGATCATAAAGCTTCTAATTAAGTCATTCCTACTCTGCCACTTCCACTAGTCTACAATTTGCTGTTTCAACATCATAAGCTTTGGTTTCTTACTACTCTTTTTTGCAGCCATGTGTAATGATGTCAAAAAAATTACCGTTAATGTGTTTTATCTCTCTCCAGTGTCTTTTTTGAGGCTGTATCTGAGAAAAACCTTGAAACATTCTTGTGCCAATATAATTGCCCTGAATGCCTCATGCACCACCAGCTGGTTAAACCATTTCATGATTCTACTGGACTTAAATCTAATGTCTGAGAAAATTAGTCATAAGTCTTAAATTTACAGATAATTTTGCAAAAACAGCAGAATGTATGTTGTATGCAACTTTATCCACTCTGCTTTACTGACCTTTAATATGCAGGGACTTTTTTTAACCCAGACAGAAATTGTGTGCTCTACCATCAGTTGAAAGATCCATTCAGTATAGAATCAGATTAAATGAAGTGAGTATGATGCTTATAAACTTTATTCAGTCTAACTGTACTTTAAATGAATTGTCTAAAATTTGTATCTATACCTGGGAATATACATTCCTGTTACTAAATGTGCTCAGTAAGCTAAGCAAGTTCTTTTATAATTAATAAGCATTTAGTAGCATTGATTTTTATAGCTCATTTTTTTAACTCCTTATCAGTATTGAGCAGATGTGACATAACTATGTAAAATTGTATTTTGAATGTGATTACTATACTTGAATTATATTTGAAAAATTTTGTTCAGTGAAGCATTTATAAATACAATTTTACTTCCAGATGGAGCTTCAAAGTTAAGGTATTTCTCTGTTTACCACAATGATATTTAAATAACCTCTCTAGCACATAAGAGAAAACAGAAAAGTAAAAACTATATGAAATATATAGTGTTTTAGAAAAACCTCTACTTAAGATGCCATTTTGCAAAAAATGTTTGATTTATTCTCTATTTATTATTTAGCAAATCCTTTTCTAATACCATCCTTAACAATATTGTACAAAGAATGATTTTTGTTTGAAATTTTGGATTACAACACAGCAACACAGTTTGTCCATTGCTATTTGTATACTTAAAGCATAATCTTTTCATATTAAATGTCCTTCTGTACTCTTTGATATTTAGGCTGGGGAGGGGAGATTCTGATTTTCTGCGTAACCTACTTTTGTGAAAAAAAATGTATAAGTAGGAAGTGAATCAATAAGAATTGGACCAGAGGTTATGGATGGAAACCTCTGGACAATAAACCAACATAGGAGATGCCTGCATAAGTGGAATTGATGTGTTACATTGCAACCAACTTCCAGTTACTTGTACTTTAGGAGCCTGTTCTGTTTATTCATAAATCTTTGGGGCAAATTCTTCACTGAAGAGGAAATCAAGCCCTTGAACGTAAATGTAAATAGTAAAAAGAGATTACTGGGACACCTGTGACATGTTTCAGAGCACAAACCATATGTTTCCCCATCTTAAATCTCAAATTCACCTACTACATTGTTAAAATACAAGCTGTTTTGTATTCCCTAGAATTCAGTTCTTGTGGTTGCTGAAGCAAGTGTCTGTACATGGATTTAGTGTTCTTGCTTTTTGAGGGACAAGCACTGGCACATACTTAGTTTCTCTCTCCTTTAATCTCTTTTGCTGTTTCTTGAAATGTAAAGCTAAGCTCTAAAGGGCCCATTCATCATTGTCTCACAGTGCTGCAGCTGATCACACCTGTGTCTCACAGATATGAACTGTGACCAAATCAAAATAACACTGTTTCACACACTGCATCCATGTAAGTGGGCAAAAATGGGAAAGATGAATTGTGCCTTGGTAGGATGACAATTTTATAATAATACAGAATAATAAAAGAAGGGAAAAGGAAAGCGGGAAAAGAAATTAAAAGGAAAAGAAGGAAAATAAGAGAAAAGGGAAGGGGGAAAGAAAGAGGAGGGATAGAAAAGGGGAAGAGGAAGGGGAAGGGGGAAAGAAAGAGGAGGGATAGAAAAGGGGAAGAGGAAGGGGAAGGGGAAGAGGAAAGGGAAGGGGAAAAAAGAGTGAAAAGGGGAAGAGGAAGGGGAATGGGAAAGGGANGGGAAGGGAAGGGAAGGGAAGGGAAGGGAAGGGAAGGGAAGGGAAGGGGGAACTTCTATCTGAGGACATGTAAATATTCTCAGAAAACAAAATAATGAAACAATGGCTCAGGCCATCATTTTTAAAAAATGGATAATGGGAACTCTTGCAAAATCTTGTCTCTAGAGAGAGTGGCAATTTCTCAATAAAACCCAGAAAGAAATAAAATCAAATGGAGGAGGAGAGCAATGAATCTCAACAGTTTATTTAATTCTTCCTTTATAAAATGTAATTTCTATCCTTAATTTATATTCATTTTCTTTAGTATTGATAATAGCTAAGGTTTGATAAAAGACCCCAGAGGACTGTTACAAGCATATATGTATTTATATTTTTAAACATATTCATATTTATAAGCTAATAAATATATTTGTAAGAAGCAGGTTATACAGACAGGCAGTTAAAGTGTTTCTTAATACTCATGTGTTCGTCTATTTTCCTCTGTTTTCTTTTCCTTTGTGACTTTTAAACTTGTCCTTTCTCAAATTCTCTGCTTCAAACCCATGCAGAGGCCCACAACAATTTCAAGATTTGTTTTTTTGGGAGCAGAATTTGGATTTCCAATGGTTGGGGCTTTTGGGGTTTGTTTTTATTTATTTTGGTTTTTGTTTTGGTTTTGTTTGTTTAGTTGTTTGCTTTATTTGGTGTGGGTTTTTTTTTTCTTCTTTCTAGTGGCTTGTTCGTGTCCCAGGGATCCAAACTGAAAGATCCATGTGGGAATGGAGAGTGACAAGCCCTTACATGCAAATGCCTTTTCTACCTTTCTGCATAAAAAAAGCTAGATTGATTTTCATGGGACTAAAAAGAGGAATAGTTCTGAGCTCAGCAGAAAGCTGTCAGGCTGCAGCTGAGCACATACAGGCTTGTTTTCCTTAGCCCTTCTGTTCTTTATACAGCGGGAAAAGATCTGATATCCTTTTCTGTGCTTTGTAGTATCATAATCACTCACCGCAAAGTTGCTTCTACAAATTACCAAGTAGACCACCAATGACTAGTGATTAATGACCATTTCCTCATTCGTCATTCGAGGAGGGATTTCTGTGTCAACATTTCAGAGGGCTCAGCCAAAAAAATATTAATAATAATATATATTAATGTCAGCCAATATAACATATCTCTATATTACCTGACCCACCTGTGTTGCTGTTGAGGAGGGGAAAAAGGCTGTGTTATGCTGTTGGGCATTATAGCCAAACAAAAACACAGTAAAAAAATACCTTCCATAGGATTTCTGCTTTATTTGATGGGAAACCCTGTGTTCCAGAGCTCTCCCAAGATGTGGTTCTTCACCATAAACAAAGCCTCTAGTCTGCTGTACACTGCAGTTCTGCTTATTTTCAAAAAATACAGATTTCACAAACACTGAAAGAGTTTCTAGTGGAGAGGAGAGATAAGGAGTGAAAGTCTGGATGTCATTTCACAGAGCAAAACCCCCATCTCCCTTCCTTCTTTGGAAAGCCTTTAGCACTGCCATGGTGTATATATGACGGGTTAAGATAGAGCCCAATTTTTCTGTATATAGCTATTCAGAACAGCAAAAGGAGGAAGTTGCTACATAATACCAGATCTGTCTATTTTTGCAGAGAAAATGAAGCACCAGCAAGCTTGTTTTAAAAGAAGGATGTGCAGCACAGGTGACTCTTTGCCATTGCTCAGCAAAGAAAATCCACTGTAAACGAGAGGAATAGAGACTTTGCTTTGACAGCTTTTTTTGGCTGCTGCTGCTGGAATTCTGAAAAAATGGAGATGAGAAAAAAGTATCTGAGTTATCCAGGAATACCAAGGTGTTTGAAAACATTAAAGCTATATTCATGTGTGATCTTTTAGACAGCAAAGCTATTTTTCTAGTGCTGGTAGAGATACTTAAGTGACTGTTTCCTTGGAACCTTTTGAAAATAAATTCGAAAGGATTTATACATGCTGGTACTAAGACTATGTAATATGCTTGACTTCAAAAATAGTTGGACATAGGGGTACTCTTCTATAGCTTTAAAATAATTTAAGGAGTAAAAAGCAAGAAATAAACAGTGAGGTTTTATTTAGCTTTAAGAAACTGGTAAGGAGTTGAGAAGATTAACTGCCCTAACAAAGCTGATTGACTACAAGCAGCTTCTTCCTACAGGTTCAGCAGCCTGGTGAGCCCCTATGCAAGTGATAAACTGGCATCAAGGGGATTTGCCCAGTGTACTATAGGCAAATGGAGTCTATACCTTTTTAATTACATTCAGGTTAGCAGCTTATAAGTCACAGATCAATCAGAAGAACTTAGGTGCCTTGCAAAAGTTACATCCTAAAAGTAGCAAAAGCATTACAAAAAGAATATATATAGTGAAAAGTCGAAAGTTACACAACAAAGCCCAGTCACACATTCAGTGACACACACACACACAGGGAAACAGCTTCTTATGGTTCAGCTGTTCATGTTCTACCAGCAGATGTTTATCTCTTCTTCTTTATGGTTTACTACACAGTGACTCAACTCAGAGCAGCACTTGACTCAAGCTCTGGATGAAAGATTAGACTCTAGCCCAATAAAATTTTCTTCTAAAGACACAGTTTACTGGTGCAATGTCTATAAAGAGGCTTGTCTGCATTACATTTTTCTGATCCAATAAGAAAATCTTTTTTGCCAAGGGTTTAAACTTCCATGTTGTCCTTTAAGCCATTTAGCTCAGTCATACCTTGTAATGCCATTTTTTTTCTAGTCATTAAAATTCAAAATAGTATTATTTAAACCAATTTTAAAAACATTGTTTTACACTCTTTTTGTTACAGCAGCTTTCAGAGATGTCAATCCAATGGCCTCAAAATTTTGGTTTACAAACCAAACAGATAAATGGAAAACAGAAATAATTAAAAATCCAGATTATTATATTTTTGAATGTTTATTTTAAATGGTTTTGAAAGCATTTGCATTAGTCATAAACAAGGTATTAGTTAATGTGTAAAGCTGTGCTGAAGCCCAAAGTTATATTTCATTTAGGCCTTAAGACACTACTTTGTCCTTTTATTCAGTGTCTTCCTTAAAGTGTAATGACTTACTAAATGTCAGAGTAGACAGAATCAGGGAATATCTCAGTCAGCAGCTTCTAAATCAACAACTAATTAGAAAATTTAGAATGCATTTTATTTGCATGTGCAAATTTCAGCTACTGCAAACATATTGGGGCTGTTCCAAAGTCCTTTAAGCAGCAGTTACTGTGGTAACAATCAACGGACAATTAATCTTCTATTATTGCTTTAATATTTAAATATCTAAAATCTAAATTTAAACACATGGTAAAAATCTTTAATAAAATATATATTTTAAAAATCTTTCTTATTAAAGATTTTAATATTGTATGTCTTATAATATTGATGATGTCTTGACAATTGACAATTTTCTCAAATTTTTGAGTTTGGAAACAGAAACAGGGTTGCTATTTCTACAAGATGAAGAAAGATAATGAAATAGTCTTTCTTCACTGAAGTTTCCATTATTCTTAGAGAATTCTTTGTACTTTTTCTACATTTTACATCATGCATTAAATTACAAACAAATGTACATAACATCACTGAAGTCAATTAATAAAACTGCTCCTTTGTCAGTGGACCTATGGATAAAACAAGTCCCAGCTTGATCCATGTCAAACGCAAATACTAAAAAGATGTCTTGTGAGGAGCTAGCCCAGATATCATTCACGGAGAGCAAAGAACTTGGCACAGGTTTCTTCTCTCTCTGCTGAATCTCTCATCATTGTTTTTACTTTCTTTCTTTATCTACCCAGAATATTTCTCTAAACTTGGCATGTACCTCTTCTACCATGTGTTTGAGAATTTATCTCCACCCTTCAAATTCCCACTCATTCCCACACACTTAGTTTCCTGAGGGAAATCTCCTTTGTTTCTACATCCATACTGCTCCAGCAACACTTGAAGAAGTCAAATTCTTCTCTTTGCTACTGCCGTCACTGTAGGGAATACTTCATGTGGAATTTTGAGAAAAATAATAATAATAATAAAGATAGATGTCTTAGAGAAGATCCTCACTGAAAATCATTTTTAGAAAGAGCCCAATATTTTTAGATGACCTGTTCTCTTGCAAGAATCCCAGCTTTTCCACTTGAATGAATATTTTCCTTTTAAAATCAACTTGCATTTTAAAAAAATCGAATAGTTCTGTTACCAAGGAATCAAATTAAATTAAGCTCACTATTTATCACTCCTGTCATGCTTGTTAATGGCAAATTTAGGAACAGGCAAGCTCCAAAGAACAACCTTTCTGGCTTGTAGCCTTTTTCTAGGTCACCTATTCCCATGACCCATGTGCTAAACTTGTCAGTCACCACTCACAATCAGACAGTCAACCAACTTCCCAACAGTTTCCTTCTGTTTCTCATCCTTAGCCAGCTCTACACTATGTCCTTACCTGATATATGCACAAAGGACACTGGTTTGGGCCAAGTAAAGAAGAAAGAACTGAAGTCCTAGGCTGATTTCTTTTAGAGTTTTCAAGTCTCTGCTTTTATAATATAAAAATGTGATCTTCTTTCCTTTTGTGAGAAGAATATAAAAAATACAGTAGACTGTATTTTTTATCTATTTCATTACCAACACTTTTGTATTCCTACTTTTAATAGACTACAAGTTTTGACTGAACTTACGTTTTTCATTATCAGCATTTGATACATTTTTAAGATATTGTGATATAAATAGGTTCTCTTATCATTTTAAGTGCTAATTTAAGAAAAAAATGGTTAAATTTTCTTTCTAAAGACACAACTTTTTATCATGGTAGAGGTATAATTTTTCTAATTAACAGATGCTAAATTTTGTCTATAGAATTTCTCTGTGATTTCTTTTTTTAACAAGGAACCATTTATGTATTTCAGTGATAATGAATAAAGCAATTCGGTAATTTCTTGGTAATTTCTTCAGTTCCTAGTGGGGTTCCACAGGGCTCCATTTTAGGCCGGGTTATCTTCAACATCTTCATAAACAACTTGGACACAAGACTTGAAGGTTTAGTAAGTTTGCCAGTGATACTTAATTGGGAGGAGCTCTTGACTACCTCAAGGGCTCGGAGGCCCTGCAGAGAGATCAGGACAAATTAGATGACAGGACAATCACGAGCTCTACGAAGTTTAACACAGAAAGTGTCAGATTCTACATCTGGGATGAGGCAACCCTGGATGTACAGATAGATCTGGGAATTAATGAGTTGTTGGAGTGCAGTGCCAGGGAAAGGAACCTGGGGGTCCAGGTCCATGTAAAGCTGAACAAGATTCAGCAGTGCTCTAGAGGGCCAAATGTGTCCTGGGGGCATCAGGCACAGCACTGACAGCTGGGCAAGGGAGGGGATTGTCCTGCTCTGCTCTGCACTGGGGCCGCCTCACCTTGAATATTGTGCGCAATTTTGGGTGCCACAATGTAAAAATGACATTAAACTATTAGAGAACATCCAAAGGAGGGCAACAAAGGTGGTGAAGGGCCTTGAGGGGAAGCTGTGTGAGAAGTGCCTGAGGTCACTTGGTCTCTTCAGTCTGGAGGAGACTGAGGAGAGACCTCATTGCAGCTACAACTTCCTCATGAGGGGAAGAGGAGAGGCAGGCACTGATCTCTTCTCTGTGGTGCCCAGTGACAAGACCTGAGGGAATGGCCTGAAGCTGTGAGGCCTGAATTTGGAAGTTTTGATTGGATATTAGGAAAAGGTTTTTTACCTGAATTGGGCACTGATTGGGCACTGGAACAGGCTCCCCAGGGAAGGGATTACCTGTTTTTGTTCCTCCAGAATATACAGTACTATACAGTATTGTGGGTATGTAGGCTGAAATCCTTTCAAATGAGAAAGAGAACTGAATATAGAATCCTTACTTTGGGCTTTTCCTAGATAAGAGAGGAGTGTTATCACTACCAACTTTTTATATATTTATCTTATTTTTGTTTTAGGATATCAAGTGTCCCAAAAATGTTTTATTCCTGTGGCAAACTGTTTACTTTTATGTTTTTTCTTTTATTTTTTTTTAATTAAAGTATTCCAAGTAACCTATTTTTATTTAAAATTGGTCAAAATCTGTTCCTTATTTTGAATCATACTTTTCAACACAGGCTCTTTAATTACCTTAGAAATTTTGGACATCTTACCCTGCTTCTCATTAGTTTTGTTCATCTTCCAGCCTTGTTATTTTTTTTTAATCTCTCATTCTGCACCAGCTGTAACTTTAGTGCCTGTGTTGGTTTTTTTCCCTGACCATAGTAACTATCTCTGTTCCCCACACTTGACTCCATCCTTGCTTTAATCATGGAGCTTAACCATCCACAACCTAGTCCTGTTTCCTTTAGAGCTTTAGTTCCACTTCCAACAAAGTAGAGAAAAAGATTGTTATCTCCATCTATTCTAAGAGAATGTGCACAGAGTTAGGATTTGGTCAGGATTCAGGTAGATATGAACTTTTAAACTTTCAATAAGGACTTAAAATATTTTCATTTCATTTAATTCCTCATTCATTTTTTCTTTAGATTCTTACTCCAAACATTTACTGTGATAATTAAATCATGAAAGCTGTAACACGTCTTTCCATACCGTCCTTCAAATCCAGGGAAGAGTTATAGGGATAATCCTTTTTGCGGTAAAATCAATTGGAATAACTGCTGTTCACAGTGACACCAGTTTACCCAAGAGATGCTTTGGTCTGCTTGACTTCCAGCAAATTAGAAAAGCAAGGAAAATAAATTATCAAAATTAGGATCCTAATATTTTTATTTGGACAAGATTATTGCTTATTATCTTTGTTATTAGTGCTAATGAACATATTTATAAAGACATATAGAATAAATTACAAATAAATGAATAAATAAGTTTCTGAGATATCTTAACAGAGAGAATTAGAGTTATCATTAGGAATGAACAGTGAGATTGTTTTTTATTCAAAACTGATCAAATTATTTGAAGTTTCTGTTAAGGCTGATTACGTGAACAACGCAGTCATAGAATAGTCAATGGAAAAAAAAATACTAGATTCAAAACAAAGGTTGGCAAAGAGATTTTAAGGTCTACTTTGAGAAATTAAACTAAAAGAAGGAAGTGACTATGGAAAGGAGCAAATCTTGCAATAGCATGTTAGTACTTCTTGGAAGCAATTTCTCATATACTTCAGAATCATTTAAGGTGGAAAACATGCTTAACATCAGGTCTAGCTGTTAACCCAGCACGACCAAGTCCACCACTAAACCATGTCTCTGACTGCCACATCTACACTTCTTTTAAATGCACCCAGTGGTTGTGATTCCACCACTTCCCTAGGCAGTCTGTTCCAACAACCCTCCACATATACACCATTTCTGTTGGCTTTTACTGATCAGTAGACATCATAAGGTATGGAATATCCCTTTGGACTGCTTGGGTCAGCTGTTCTGCCTATGTTACCTCCCAAGTTCTTGTCCATCCTCAGCCTACTGGTGAGAGGGGAATGCATTCATGCTGTGGTGACCCTGCCCAGCAGTAGCCAAAACCCTGGTGTGTTTTCAATTCCTCACTAACTACCAATATAAACCAATACAAACTCCTTTCAGGTAGTTGTAGAGAGTGATAGAGTCTCCCCTGAGATTCCTTTTCTTCAGGCTAAACAATACCATTGCCCCAAGCTGCACTTTGTATGACTTGTGTTTAAGACCTTTCACCATTTTCACTGACGGTTTTTTGTCATCTTCTCAGTTTCTTTATCTTCCTTTTTACTTTCAAGGTATTGGCACTCTGCCTGTCCCTGCTCTGATAGCCAATGTCCCTCTGGGATTTGTGGGATGCTCACAATATCTTTAGCAAAACATCCTGAACAGCCACAGTTGCTGGCACGTATGTTTAGGTATGATCCTTGCTGCATGGGGACAGCAGCTGAAGGGAGAAGTATAGATGCACTTAAAACTTCCCATGGGAGAGATGTGCAGCTTGAAAGGGTGGTACTTTTCACTGAAATTTTCCCCTCTGTGACAAGGGTGCATTTAAACTTGGGGGAAGGGGTGTGGATGCAATTCCAATTTTCTACAATTGACTACAGAAATCTGTTCAGAAATGTGCAGATGTATACTAACATTTATTAAGTGACTATCTTGGTGATCTATCTGTCGAGTTGCTGGTATAGGTCAAAAACTGGTGCTAAATTACATCATGCTAACAAATTAAATCACTTTTATCCTGATCTAGTTTAATCTATGCAAGCTTAGTCTGCAAAAAAATTGCAAAAGAAATAACTTCTTAAAATTATTTGCATAGAAGAAAGTTACCAGAACTGAAGAGAGGACTTTTTTCATCGTCTTGTCACTGATTGCTGAATACCTGTTAGATGTCCTTCAAAAGGACACAAACCCCAAATCCATCAAACCCACAAAAGCAATTTAAAAACTAGCAAAACAAAATTTGTCTTTGTTGCGCAAAATTACAGCTAGATAAGAAGTTATGAAATGAGTAAGATGAATAAAGAAAAACAGTCATCAAAAGTATTGGTGAAAGGAACAAAGGATAGAAAGTGTATGTGTGTAGAAGATTTCCATTATTTAAGTACTGCTATAGATGTTTCTTTCCTTTTTTAAAAAATTTCTTAACTCAATTAGCAGTTTCCTATAAAAGCTGTATAATTTCCTATTAACTGGGAGAAGGGAGAAGGAGAGGGAGAGCATGGAGAAATAGTTCATATCTATGACAGGTAACTTACATAAATCTTGACAAATATGTTTTTCTAGATCACCTAAATATGAAAACAATGAATACAGTTACACCTTTACTATATGCTACTGGAAAGAGACAATCCAAAGACAATTATTAATTAATTATTTTTCTCATTTTTTCTGAATTACTCAGATAACTGAGCCAAGGTATTCTTTAGTCAATGTTTGCTGTGAGAATTCTCAAGGACTTGAGAAAAAGAAAAGAAATAAAAAAAGAAAAAAAAAAAGAAAAAAACCCCAGGAAATCATTTTTCTACACTTCATTCTTCTGTAACATCAATCATCTATTAAATAACTAACAAAAACAATCCTAAGAATATTACATAAAAACAATATGAGTTTGTGAACTCATGGCAAAGAAAACTCAACCAAAAAAACCATCAGAGATGGTTGGCACTTTTGTCTCCGTTTTCTTTTTTTTTCTTTTTTTTTTTTCTTTTTTTTTCTGCATTTAATCTTGCAATTAGTCAAAACCAATTTAGAGTAAGGAATTAAGCTGCTGGTGGGGGTTAACTCTTTCTATGTCTAGCCAATGAAATCTGCATTCCAGTTAAATAGCCTCAACCACTGACAATGCAGTACAGGTGGAGGTGTTTGTATTTTGTTGATGGTGCATATTTGAAAGCTAGCTCACCTTTCAGACAGGAGGAGTATAATTACTTTCAGATTAACAGTGCAAGAAACATGAAATTGTATCTGAATACCACAGAAAATATGTGAAGAAAGTATTTCCATCTTTATCTAAACAAAAGAAACATATAATATGGTTTATTTGAGGGTATTTATTTTCTTGTAGTTTTAATTTTTGTGAATCACTGGTACTGGTTTTTTTCCTTCCACAATTATTTGCACCCTAATTTAAGCTATTTAGATGTCAAGGAATCTAACACAAATACACAATTGCTACTTAGATGTTTAAATTAGCTAAATTGAGCCTGAAGCTAATTGCACTTGTAAATTGCTTGCCAAGTAAAGGCCAGTTTGTCAACCCAGGTGCACAAAATATTTGCATGTACATCGCTTTCAACATTCACAATTCCTAATACCTCCCTACAACACATGCTTCCTTCCCCGTTATAACTTCTATATATGAGTATTAGATATCCTGTTTACCAATTTTAATTATACATTTATCCTTTAGTCCTCTAAAAACTCAATCCTATGTCATCTTGTCCCTTATTTCATCCTCAAATCACGGCAGACCAACTACTATATGGTTATCCAGATGATCCTGTTCATTCCTTTGTTCACTGACACACTCTAAAACCACTCTCAACTTTCTTAAGTTATGTTGGTATACTAAAATCTACTGGAAGTTAATAGACACCATTTTCAAGATAATCGATAAACCAATATCTTTCAAACAAATTATTTTATTATTTTTGTGTGAATAATGTAGTTATTGATATAAAATTTTCCAAAGCAAAATATTACAGTTCTCATCTGCTCTTTTATTCTACTATATTGTAACAACATCAATAACATATTGTGAAATCCAAGATAAGATCCCATTATTTTGAAATACTCAATTTTTACACAGGGGAGGAAATGGTCAAAATAGTACCTAACAACTTTGTTGCAAAACAATTTTTATTATTTTTTGTCAAAATGAAGTTTTGAAAACTAATTTCCATGTCTTTTTTTATTTCTGTCCTAAGGTCTTCTGGTGACAATCACCATATTGATAAATACATAGTGAGCAGATAGAGCTGTTGATTTAAAAAAACTGTGTCAAGTCTATTATGAAGTATCCCAAGATACTAAGTTTTCACCATGAAAAACTAAATTGATGTTGTTGAAGACAGATGACAGGCTGGTGATCTCAGAGTTTGGGGGATTTCTTCTGGTTCCTCAGCTTTACTCTTTTTAATTGGTTATCCCAAGGCATTGAAAGACAGAATGACCCAATTTCAAAAAATGAGTTGTAATCACTAGGGATTTTTTTTTTTTTTTTTTTTTTTTTTTTTTTTTTTTTTTTTTTTTGTAACAGACATTTCAAAATATAGTCTGAAACCCTGATGGAATTAACAGTGAATAGCTCATCAGCCTTCAGGAGGGTGAATCTGAAACGTTTTCTAATACAAAGACAAATCAGGTATGTGAAAACTTGTACTGAGCTGACGTTTTGCCTAGAAGGCAAAATGTCTCTTATCACTAACTGTGAAGTTTCAATTCTGAACTTCATATACTTGATGTAAGAGTTTAGGAAGGGTGAGATTTAAAATGGATCTGAGGGTCCTGGTATCTTTAAGATTAGAAAGTAGGTTGCGAAGACATCTTGTTCAGATAGTAATAACACAAAAATATCGTGCTATTTTCCTCTACAAACTTGATCCTGAAGAAACTCTCAGATGGAAAGAAGTGATACAGCTACTGTCAAAGAAAAAGCAGAAATCTATAGCAAAATTCATCTTGATATAGCTAGATAAACAAAGTGAAATGATGAATATAAACTATTTCTTTTGATAGCTATTTCTCTCCAGGATTTCAACTTCAAAAGAAACCTTTCATAGTATAAGAAATCTCAGGTGTTACGCAAGTGCACCAGTGTTTCTTTTTAATCTCAAGAGTTACTATTTTATTATCTAATGCTTATGTTCTTTTTTTCCTACACCTAATTCCAAAAGGAAACAGAAAGAAATTTTGACAGTTTATATGTACTGCTCAGTTATGTTATATTTTATGAAAATTAGGAAAATTAGGAAAAACATTTAAAAAGTATTTATACTTCCCAGAAGCAGTTGACAAGCAGGAGTTGCAGACACCGGGGGGAAAGGAGATGGGCAGTTTTCATACAAAATAGCAGTAACTGAAAGACAGCAGCAGCCACAGCAAGAAACAGAGAACATTGAACCCACAGTGGAGGCAACAGAACAAAATTTATAAACTCATAGCAAGTAATGAATAAATAGATTTGCTCATGTATTAAATATGCTGCATCTTATGAAGCAACAATGTCTAGTAATACCCTATTGCTGTGGCACAGAATTAACATCATCTCAGGGGGCTGTTGAGGGACAAAACAAGGAATTTGTCTCTAGACAGTTTGAAGGCCTAAAAGGCAGGAGATGCTTTTATAACAGTTACCATACATCTTTGGTATTTGAAACTAGTATAGCTTTTGGAGGATTCTGTACACTTTACCCAATTCCTTGGGAACTAGCATCCTTCCAGACAAAGCCAAACTGCCAGAAGCAGTTCAGCCACTTCTGGTATCCATCTGTATCTGTTGCCATTTCCCACTCTTGGAGCTGTGCTCTCAGTGTTTACTCAGTAATATATTGTATTGGAAACATGGACTGAGTGGACTGAAATGCACAATGCTTCTAAACACAGGTGATTTATTTCAGTTCTTTATTTGTCTTTGTTATTTACTAAATTTGTTAGTTTTATTGCTAATGTTTAATCACAAACCACTTGCTAATATCTCTGAATACCTCAAAATAAATCAAGTTGTGTGCAAGGGATAAGTCTCATAGCTTAGCTGCCAGGTTAGAATATAACTGTGCTGTATCTGCTGAATAGGCAACTTCTGGGCCTAGAGTAGAGAGTTCATACATCTGTGGTTTCTTTATAGCTTCTAGGAGGAAACCTGAGACTTTTTGCTGCATCCCACTCTGAATAGAGCTCTTCCATTATCTGTACACAGGCCATACATTCCATTATCAAAGGCCTCTTCCATTATCTGTACACAAAGCCCAGGCAAAGTAGCTCCCTAAATATATCAGGTGTGCAAAGTGGACCCTCTTTAGAAGGTCATCCTGGTGCTGGAAAGTCATCACTCACACTGGTAGTGAAATGGCAGTGAAGACTTCCGAGAACATAGATCATGCTTCCATGCTGAAAGCCAATTCCTGCCAACAGACAGGAATATCCAGTACTGAAGCTGCCAGGGACTCAACCCAGCTTGGCCAACCAGGATTCAGATAAGGGATTTTGCCAGCAGCAAATTAGAACAAGAAGACTTTTCACATGGGCAAATGCTTGCTAGAAGAGGTCCTAAATGGAGGTGGTGAAATACAATGATTAAACTGAATGTGGAATACCACACAAGGAAAATACTTGTTAAGGATTACCTAACAGTTCTAAATGGAGATAGCTTTTTTCATTTGTTTGTAGCTTTTCTTCATTGTAGAAAGTTCTAATATAAAACTACACTTGCCCATCATGACTAAACTAATGCCATCTGTCTTGAGCTGTCAAAGTCAAAACTCCTGCTGCACATGGCTTCCCTGGACAGACAAGGATAAGAGATGAACCCCTGAAGAGGATTATCTGGCCTGAGATTCCTCCAGAGCTTTCTCTGATTATATCATCAGGCATCAATGTTTCTAGATGACAAGTCTGGTAGGTACGTCAAATCCAGGAGTAGGTAGTAATTTCCTCTTCACTGTTACTGTAATAAACATAACCATACTCATTGAAGAGAACAAGAAGTTTTTCTGAATTACAGGAAATTTTCTTCTGCTTATCTGCAATATTGTTGAAATCCCATTGCCACTCCAGGTGAAATGAGATCCAGGGTGGTCCAAGCCTGTTAAACCACAGTGCCGCCATTGAAATATGTAAGACTTTCCTACACATGCAGCTCTGTGCTCTCCTAACCATGTTTCTTAGCATCTGTGATCCAAATAAAATAAATCACACAAGCACTTTAGCCTGTATTTAGAACTATATAAGAAATTGGACAAAAAATCCAGTCTTTTTACAATCATTAAAATATTTTCAAATTCCTTCCTTCCTGACTACAGAGAGCGCCAGGTCCATGTGGCTTATGTTTGTGAATTGTCTCATCAATTTTGCTTTATAGTGCTCAAGTCTATGAATATTGTTACATGATTACATATCATCACATTGTTGCTATGTTTTTTCTTATGTACCTGCATTTCAAAGGGAAAGTTTCATGTTTCATTTATTGTTCTATCTCCTTTTTTCAACATTTTTAGATCATTGTTTTTGAAAAGTTGCTCTGAGATCACTGGGGTTTTTTTTTTACTACACAGCTGATTCAGCAATTAATGTTGCTTCCAAACTGTTTAAGCTTTTGTGATGAAGCATTTACAACTGAAATAGCACAAGTTCAAAGTCAGCATAGCAACTGCTATTCAGTCATAATCTTTTCCTCCTCTCCTCTCCTCTCCTCTCCTCTCCTTTCCTCTCCTTTTAATAACCTTTTATGGTTATTCTCAACTACATCTTAGAAATATGAATTGAAAAAACTTCCGACACTTAAAATAATCCCTGTATATTATATCATTCTCTTGTCTATATAAGATGAAACTCACCATGTTCCTTTTTCTAAGCTTGGTAGGATATTGCAGCTAGTCCTGTAATACAGAGGTGCAACCTCCCCTACATTCAGCTATCAGTTTCTGGCACTACAACACAGTGAGATCTGCTCAAGCCAGAACAAAAGTTTACATGAAAAGATAATGTTTCCTAGAGTTGCTTGTGGCACTGAAATAGTTTTGGGCTGTAATGGAATAATGTATTTATCAATAAAGGGAATAGTGGCATTATACTGTCTCTGACAAACTCCCTTCATATTGTTAAAAATGGACGGAGATAATATTTTTCTCCTTAAAATCAGCCTTTATTAATCAGCTCTTACAATGGTTGCTCGAGGGGTTGTGGCCGCCCGGTGTGCCGTGGAGGAGGAGGGTCCTTTCAGCTCTGCAGCAGGAAGTTCAGCAGGGCTGGAGAACTCTTCCCTCGCTGGGAGTGTTCCCGGAGTTCTGAATTTCCTTTGTTTTCCTCGGGGTCTCACTTCCGGCTTGATACTTTCAAGTCACAGCGAGTCACAAAAACTGGAAAAATCAGTTTCCCTGATACTCTAGGGTTTACACGGCCTAGTATTGGTTTTTGTGTGTTTTAATTCTACTTAGGTTTATTTTTATAAGGGGTTTTTGGTGTTAAAAGAGTCCCGAGATGCACCTGGGATTTCTAATTTGCATGTACAGGGTC
>VWZU01008081.1:317250-328073 GCA_013397095.1 Sterrhoptilus dennistouni | reverse complement strand
CTCGGCGGCGGGAATGCCCGGCCCCGGCGGTGGTCCGGCGGGAGCGCCCGGCGTCGGGGGTGGGGGTGGGGTGCCACGGTGCCGGGCTTCTTTGAAGGGAACGGGCTCCCCCGCTCTCGAGGTCTGTTTTTAAGGTGGTCCAGGGTCTGAGGGGGGTGCCACGGAGGTGGCTTTTTACTGTTACGTTACAAGATAAACATTCAAGATATTAATACACTTATTACATAACAATCAGGGGTTTCAATTCTCCAAATTTCATTTTTATCAAGATGAATCCTCCCATTATGTGATGGGGGAAAAATAAGGATGGGTTGTTGAAGCAGGATGTGTATCACTGCTAGAACTGCTTCCTTCCCAAGTGCCTGGTTTAATTGACTGGTTCCAATAAAAGTAGAATAGCTGATTTTCACAACATATATATAATTTAGTTCAGTTAAAAATGTAATCCCAAACTGTGCTAAAAACCTCCAAATATCACTGACAGTAGGGAAAAAAAATTTGGCAATCATCTAGAAGATGGCAACAAAATATATGTTGCAACACAAGCTCTGAAATAGGCCTGGAAGAATCCAGGGTCTGTAGTCAAAGTTAGGCTGTTAAAATACCTGTAACACTGATGAATGGCGCTGTATAGAGCAGGTAAAAATTGAAAAAAAAATTAATGCATACAGGATCAAAGGGAATGACTATACACAAAAACTAATATATTCTAATAAGGTTGAAAATTAGTAGTCCTGGAAGTTGTTTTTATTCTCATGATAATCTCAGGCAAACCTTAATTTATGGCATTTGTTCCCACTGCTGGACATATTATCAGAACTGCTAGGTTTTCTTCCTTTTTCTTCTTCTTCACTACTTTGAATGAAGCATTTGAATGTTTCCATTTATATCTGGTAAGTACTGTTTCACATAGAGCTTTTTCCCCCCTGCTTTGTAATTCACCCACATCAAACTAAAAATACAATAAAGGCATGCTGTTCTTTTAAAACACATTGTGACGCTGGGCTAACTCCCATTGCCATTTCTCTTTAACACAAGTAATTATACTCTTCAACTGCCCTTTGACTCTCTGTGGACCAAGGGCAGTCCTGAATGGAAATGAACTTAATTAATTCTGTTCACCGGAGTGGAGTCTTTTAACCATGGGAAGGCAGCTTGCTTCCATAGGTTTATGCCATTAGCTATAAACAGCTGGATCTATTTTTCTTTCTATGTGGTTCCTGTTAGCCCTGATATCTCGTTGTTGCAAATGGCACGTTCATTGTGAAGAGTGAGTCCAAACCTTCATACAGAACTGATAGTGACTCCACAACCTAACTGGCAGATTGAGCAACTAAAAATTCTAAAATCTTTTGAATCAATGTATGCAAATGATAAGACCATGGCCTGAGGCACAAGTTTTAGCAAAGCACTGAAACAAATGTTTATTTAAGCATATTATTGTGACTAGATACTTTCTTTTCAGTGTTTTAGTGAAGAATACAATTCATTAAATTAATTTTAAATGCCCGAATTATTTACAACAAATTTATTAGCCAAGTATAGAATCAACAACAAAACTAAACCACCAAAACAAAGCCCAAAAGCTTTTCGGAATCTGATAAATAGAAATATTATTTTATCTAAGCTAGATACAATCTGATACCATACAAATATAGTTATATTGCTTTAATATATGTTAATTATCTGCTTTCACAAAGGGATGAGGATAAACTCTTCCATGTCCATTTTTCCTTGATCATTGTTTCAGGTTTTCTGATTCAAACTGGAATTGAACCCCTGAATATGTTTAAAATGTTTGTGTTTAACTGCTAACATAAAGGAATTTTGAATTGTTGCTGCTACATTTATCATTCAGTCACTTAGCATTTGTTGTTGAGGGTTAAAATGGCTCAAATACATAAGGCTGAAGTTCCAAACCCTGCTCTAGTGAATATTACATACTTTATATACACAGTTTCTAAATAGAGAATGTACTGTACACACAGGTCAGGCCAGCCACTGTTAGGCAGTCTTACAAGTCATTCCTGGCCTTAACTTATATACTTGAGAAAGCTTGGAGAAAATATTTCATTTAGTCTTCCTTATGTATGCTCAGTGCCAAATAATATGTTTACTTCTGCATTTGGCTGCACCACTGGACATGGTAGTGAGAAGCTCCAGAAATAAGGTATTTTAAGGTGGAGAACACATTGCCTAATCTTTCAGTAATGTCTGAAATCATGAAATATTTTTAGAATCCAAATAAGTTTGATCATTTTCATATTTTCTCATGCATAGCTGCACTCTGAGATTCAGAGAGGAATAGAAAACATAAATCCCAATTTAAAGCATGAGTGATTGTTCTCATAGTATTTCAAATCCAGACAGAAGTAGAAAGTACTGGAGATCCCCCCAGGGAAGCCTCTTCCTGGGAGATTTCAGTCAAGATCTTAGCCTGTACCACCAGCTGGATATCTGCAGTTTTTTCAGAATTACCTAAAAGGTATCAAACCTATTCAGGTCCCGTATCTAATATACAATTTCATTTAGATAATAACTTTCTGATTTCTCTAGCTATACTCTGTGGGACTCTAAAAGAATTAGGACTTACTCTGCAGGAGTTTTTATGGTATATTCATAAGCATGATGTACGTTTAGGTGGAAGGGCCATCATGCAGATTATGACATCTTAGTAGGCCATATAACTCAGTTATGTTAGGAAAGGTGGTTCTCAGCTCCAGCTATAATCAGGCTTCTGTTCTACTGCAGAATAATTAATGAAACAGAGAGACACAAAAAAATTAAAATTTCCACTAAATTAATCATTTAAAAGAAAGCTTTCTTATGGAAGCCTTCTTAGTAAAAATACCAACTATCAGTACCACCCGATTAAGTCAAGGACAGTGAAAAGCAAGTAGCACTCAACACAGGAATTCAAGCTTCAAAGGGTTATCCTGAATTGGTTCACTGACAGAAAATTATCCAAGCAAAGGTCAGGCACTCATTAAACCTTATCTGAAGCCAAAGTTATATGTTATGGTTTATTGCCTCAAGTACCAATTAATAAAGAATTAAAGAAATGGAAAACCAGTGATTCATACCTTTGCTGGGAGAATACTCATACTTCAGCATAATGCGAAAATATTAATAGTCATTTTAGTCATGTACGGTTTTATTAGGCACTTAACTCTCTAGGCTTTATCAAAAGATATATGACATTCATTTTTAACAAAATGCTGAAGAGATTTGGAGAACATTTACTCAAAATCTAATAAAGTAGATTTGAGAGATATTTTCAAATAGAAGCCTTAAACACAGGCATCAATTATTAATGAAGCAAAAATGCTTAAGAATAGGGGTCTAGGTATAAAGAAGAGTAGAAATATCACTGTGATCTCAAGGGCAATTGTATCTGTGAAAGCAGCAACAGCAAACATTAAGTGCTGTAGCAGTATACAAGAACACTAATGTAGTTTGCTCACAAGAGGACTTCTAGCAGGCTTATTTTTATCATCACAGGTATTTCATTAGTTTGACTCAGTCTAGACATTTCTTCTCAGTACTCAGAGAGTTAAAAGCTCCACACACTTGCCCCTATAACTGTGTTCAAAATAGTCTTATTTCTTATTATTTTCAGCAGCAGCATATGCTTCTAACCACCTAAGGATCTGAACTGATGCCCTTTAGCATGCTAAACTGAAAATATGTTTGCACCTTCAGATGCCATAAAGGTTGCATCTGTCACAGAGTGCTTTCCATTGTCCTTGTTATCTGTCACATTAAGAGCTGGAAAACACAAGTCACTGGCGATTCTGAATGAAAAAGAGGTGGTAAAACTAATGTCCAACAGAGACAGAAACTTGAGAGTGCAGATAATCTCCTAGGTCAAATAACAATAACAGTAGATGCCTGGCCTCAGTGAAAACAGAATAAATCTTTGTAGAAAAATACATTCTGAAAACTGAGTTTTCAAGCCTGTGTGTACCCTGACTTCTTAATCTGATATAACAGGACTCTTACACTATGTAAATTTTTTCCATTCTCTATCTATCCAAAGAGTGAGTTTTCCATCAGTGTAGCATTAGCTGAGTTCATTATGGAAAAGTCTATCTCCATGATTCCACACATTTTGAGTGCCTAACATATTAACCACTGTTGCCTCTTTCTTCTTCTAATCTGTGGAGACACACAGTGGTTTGCAAAATATTCTGCACATTAACATGAGAATTCAACTATTTTTGCTTATAGCCCTCTAGCCACGATCTATGGAGATTTGAGAGATCAGCCCTCAGGAATTTCTTACATTCTTTCCTTGCCTATTCCACACAGGAATTCTTCTACAGGAAAAATTACACTAGATGCTGACAAAGCAAATGGTGCAGATCCAAAGTTCCTTGAAGTCAACAGGGGAATTTTCAACCATCTTTAAATCAAGTTCCTGAATTTTATTTTGATGGAGCTCATTGTTCTGTATAGTGTCATTGTTGCAGTGAATAAAGCAAATTTTTAAATAATAAAACCAATAATGTATTACATAATACAATCTCAGAACACACTTTTTTGGGGCAAAATCTCTGAGTATATTGTGAAAGATTACAATTCTTCTTTCCCTGAAACACATAAATTGGTTTCTCACTCAGAGACGTTTTGTCTAAGTATTCTGTGGACAGAATAGGTCTGCAGCAAATCCAGAGTCATCTGTTCAGGCAAGTGTTGATGAACTCTAGGCTGATTTGATACAGGGATTCAGAATAATAGACACATACACAAACATACACACATATATATTTTATATATATATATATATGTATGTATGTATGACCACTGTACTACAGTGGTTGCTTTGTGTTGCCTGAGATGTTTAGGTGAGGCACAGCTTTTCACCCCTAAGTTTAACTACCAAATGGAAAGCATGTCATGTTCTCACTTGCAGCATCATAGTGCTTAAAAGCCAAGTGCCACAGACAGCTGCTTCACATGCCCAAATACTGGCACACTGGAGTACAGCTTTGCATGCAGAAAGGAGAATGAGAGGGATCACTGATGGATGCATATCTAACCCTGTGTTTATCTGGTGAAAAGATTCACAGGGCTGAGGACCAGATTCGACAGTTGTATAACCTCATCTAACTTGTGAAAGAAGACCACCAGAATCCTTACATCAATCTCATACTAAGCCATAAAAGTTCTTGCTGAGATAGAAAGCACTATTTCAAGGGATATGTAAACTTGGTTTGGACTCCACATAGCTCTGTACAGCTGACAAATAAGTGCCCCTTGCTGCTAGAAAAGCTCACTTTCTTTTCTGTTGTCCAGCTTCAGTTGCCAAATCTTGTTCTGGAGCTTGTTGCTGGATGTCATTGACAGAAGGTTTATAGCTAGTAAGTCTGCATAACCTCAACAGCCATCAGCATTCTATACATTTGGAGTAATAACTGTAATAAACCTTCCATTTTCAGCAATTCCTGCATGCTGGAATTCACATCTTAACATGGAGAGGGAGTGCTTCCATGTCTGCTTTCCTGAGAAGGAAAAGGCATAGAGATAGGATTTACTTTTTCAGGCACTGTGTACAGTCAGTTCCTTAAGAAAATTTTAGGATTTTTTAAGAAATTTGAAACTTTTACTGGTGTCTTGTGGCTTATATTTTCATAAATTTCAAACAATAGGAAACAAAAGTGCCTTTAAAGAGAGAAAATAATTGTTATAAATTAACCTCTGAAGTGTGTTTAAATATTCCTCTTTTAATTTGTGCAATAAGAGAACAATTTAAAAGGTATAGCAGGGTGCCTGCCACTTGTCTCCTCTGTAGGAGGAAAACACATAGTAGCATATGCCAAGCCTTATTCTCTTCCAAATGCTAACATGAGTGGATGTCAAATCAAATCTCCCATAGAAACAGAAATGCAGCCGCAGGTATTTTGTTTCTCAAAATCCTTCAGTTACTGATCATTCTGTTTCTGTGTTTAATTTATTTCCTCAAATAAATTAAATATTCAACCAAAGATATAATATGGAAATATATATACGGTTATGCAGGCATTCTTGTGTGCAGACATTTTCTAATCCCTTTATTATAGCATTTAAATATTCTTTGCCAAAAATGTCTTTGTGGGGAAAAAAAAGTAGAAAAAATAAATGCATCTTGTCCTTGATATTTTTAAACATGTCTTGGTTTTCTTTCTGTATATACATGTATTCTCAAGGAAGGGGAGAAAAAAAGAATATTTTGATAACCTGGTAGAGAAAGGAGAGAAGGAGAATTGTTATAACCTTTGCAACAGATCTTATTTCTTTCAATTTTCTGATTGTGGTATTTGGTATTCTGTAGTCTAATTTACAGGAAAATGTTTCGTTGTCTATTTTTCCTTCTCTTCTGGCTTCTAGTTACTAAAGTCCTAGGTTTTATCCTATGTTTGTTTTTAGAAACCTATCCAATAAATATTTTCCCTGTAAAAAAGAATACATTTATCTGATTTAAAAACCACAAACCTGTGAAGCTGAAACCATTGAATGCAGATCCATTAAATCCCAAGGGTGGAGGTTGAAAGTGCTGCATGATTTCAGAGTTCTTCTCTGAAGACAAAGCCGTTCCTGACTAACAATTCAAATTTGGATATTTAACACCAAGCATGTACAGCAGCAACCACGGGATTTTTGTTCTTGTTCCTCATTTGTGTATAATTCCCTGCACATTCAAAACATTACACATTGTTTATGCATCATGCAATCTTACTGAGTCCTGTTTCTTTAGATTACTTACTCCTGCTGCTAAAAGGAAAATAGTTTCAACAATCTTCTTTTGGTGCCAAAGCTGCTACTACTGAATGAACACATCCTGCCTGCAATACTGTGATTGATCCCTGAGATCCCTGTATCCAACAGGAGTTCAAAAGAATTCTGCTGTTGAAAGGACTAAAATTGGTATTCCTTTAATTCCATGTAACAGAGATACTGCTCTGCCTTTAAACTCAACAGCACACCAAAGTGACACTGAACAGGTTCAAACTTTGAATGGCCTTGACAGCACACTGCACCTTAAGACTGACATTTCCTAGCTCAAAATTGTCCTTAGCTCATGAGCAATAGCTAATGTCACTGAACTTAGCCATAGCTTGCAGCTCAGCTCTGAAGCAGGACACGTATACTTGGGACACATTCAAAATAATAAATTCTAAATAATCTAGCACATGGTAGCTCTTTGCAGTTACTGTTAAGGCCACCTTTGCAGCTTGTCAAACCCCATTGCCTTTAAAAGCTCAGTTCTGCTACTACAAAGTACAATTCATACATCCATATAACCTCTTGCAGGGCTTGGTAGGCTAAAAAGATAGGCTTTAATAGATTGCTTTGAAGAGTGGAGAATAGAAAGGTTTTCCTGTAACAAAGACCTTTGTAGGTGATAGATGAAGGCTGGGATTACAACCAACCTTAAGAGAAATAGGCATTTAGACTAGAGAGACATCATTTTTATAGCTTACTTCATAAAAGAATCTCATGCTCCATCCACACACACAAATGTTTTCACCTTCTCTTTTTAATTGTCTCACCTTCTCTTTTTAATTCTCTCTCTTCTGGAGAGATAAAAGAGTACAAAATGTATTATTTTCTGTGATGGTCCAAAGTACTTCAAGGCTGTAAAGATTAAACACTGGTGAATTTAAACACACATCCTACTAAGACCTTTTCACCATGTATTTGCTATGTTGCTAGTTTTATGCAACAGTCTTCTATAGGGCCTCATAGGTGAAATCTAGTGTTATTCTTCTGGTACAATCAAAGATGATTTTATTTCAGAGAGACTGCTACATCACTAACTGAACAACCAACGTTGTTCAATATACACATGCATGTATATCCATATATAACATATATAACATATGCAACTGTAATCAGCACAAAGACAGACCTCACCAGCCCATTGGTTTGTTCTAGCCAAATGCTCTTTGGTGAATTTTGAACTTTCAGAAGCCCAAGTAAATTGCAGAGATTAATAGCTGAGTGAAGTTTTCTCCACAGAGTATATTGGGATATTCAGGCCAGAGCCAATTTAGAGCAGAAATGAACTGCTAAGGAAAGTGTTGCTTTTTATTCATAACAGGTAAACCATGATGCCTATCCTTCCATGATTGCACTCCAAGCAATACTACAAAGCTCACTGCTTTCTTCCATTGTTTACTGTGTCATCACAGATGCTTGTCCCATGTTCCACACAACCTGAATACAAAAATATTGTATTATGTTCTCATTACACAGAGGAAAGCTGATAATCATAACGTCTCTTGAGGTACATATTTACATAGTTTCTGATTAAACAGTATATGTTATTCAACAGATTCCTTTTACAACTCTGTTACTTTTTACAAAACAAAACAAAACTTTCAGATTCATAAATGATTTCTTTTTAAATTCTTCCACAACACTATTGAATGGTTTGGTTAGATTGATTGATCCCTAGTGAATTTTACTGAGAATTAATCACTGTCTCTTTTGGGGAAGTGTTTTCATCCAGTCACTAATTCTCAGCAAAAACATGCTGGGCCAAGGTTATTAATACCTTAGGATTTATAATAGTGGAGACAAAAAAAGCAAAGTCTAATTTCTGTATGTCCTGCCACCATCATACTGAATAATTTTATTCATTTAGGGAAAGCGACAAAATTTGTCTTTATTGTGGTTGAAGCTACCCCTACTTTTAAGGTAGAGGTAGGGGTAAATAACCCATCAGAAATTATTTCTAATAATAAATACTCTCTTCATTTATTAGGAAAAAAGTAATAAAAAAGGGGTGTCAGAAATGTTAGATTCACTTTTCCAAGGGAAATATTAAGGCACAAAGAAAGAACTATTTAAGGCATAGCATACGAAGGCAACTGTAGCACATCTGGGAGTAACTGTGAAGCTTCAGAATTAATCTACTAGCCATTCAAGTCCTGTGTACTAAGATTAGGGACATTTAGGCCAAATTCTTTAATCTGTCATTTTCTATAGGATATTCAATATTGTGTCATTCATGTGATTTCTGCCTCAAAATTCTGTAGTGTTTTTAAATTTGTGAAAAAAGCAAAAGAACAAATGTTTATATTTTGGCCAAAATTCAAAGAGCTAAGGGTTCTGATTTCCTCCTAAACAAGAATCTGTTGTCTTAGAGTCTCTCTCAGGATGTCAGAAAAGGAAATTCACATCTCCTCACTAGTGAATTAGAACATGGATTTCATATTTCTGGATGGAATACCTAAACCAAGAGGCCGTTGAAAGAAGTTTTCTTCCTTTATCAGAGCTATTAATTTAGCAGAAGGCTCTCCATTGTTCATTGGCCCTATTAAATTAAAAATAATAACAACAGACTGACAGATCTGGTATTCATGCCCTGGTTCCAAACTTTGCATTGGTGATTACGTATAAAAACCACATGCGGTCAGAGAAAAAAGGCAGAATTACTCACTGCTTTCTCCTAAGTTGCTTCCACAGCATTTAGTCTCAGTAATAATGAACTGAACAGCCAAAGTTCAGGTCTTTGGTATAAAAAAATTAAAAAAAAAATAAATTTAAAAAGGAGTTTTCTGAATCCAATGTGCAAGTGCTGCCTGTGTCAAGGCTTTGTTTTGAACTTTATTTTAAAAATAGTTTTAACATCAAGACTCTAGGCAAAAGCTTATTTGCACATCCCTATAACAATTTCTTCAGATATGCAATTTTTTTCATCAAGATTAATTTAGACAAACACCAGGACTTTGTGCAGGATATCTTGCTTCCCTGCCTATTTCTAAGCTTAGACTTTATAAATAGCAACAACGGTTTACTATTTGCAACTTGTTGCCCCAACCATGTTGAAAATGTCTGTGTGCAGAGATACTAGAGCTCTGAAAAAGGAGTAGTCCCTTGCTGAATGTGAAGCATAAGGAGTCAGATAATACACAAAATGGTACATTGTGGCAACATAAAGGCGATGCTGAAGAAAATTTATTTTTCCACTCTATCAAATAGGTTATAGAGTATTTTATTGCACATCATAAAACTGTATTCCAGCAAAAGGCAGTTACCCCACTCTTCAAGACTGGTATAAAAGACTTCAGTTCAGTTCCATCTTCATAAATTACATCAGTATCATGAAAGCCCTGTACATCAACTCAGTAAAAATACCTTTGGTCCTGCAAACTTGAGGAGGAAAAAAGTTGAAAAATAATAGATCATTTTTTAAAAAAAGTATCTGTGTGCTCCTGATTTCAAAACAAGTTGCAGACTAATTGTGAAGTGGTCAGGGACAGATGTTCTTCAGGCACTTCCTAACTGGAGCTCTGAAAGAGTCCTCAGGTAAGAATAGGCCCAGAGGCGCTGAATGGGTCAGAGGAACCCAATGCCCGTCCCTCAAAGCTGAACTTGCACTCGCAGGTCTGGAAGGATCCCCGCCCCGCAACGAGCTGAGCTCCTGCTTTCCCTTCCCAGTCCCCATCCTGGAAAGAGACTGACAAATTCCGTTTGGGAATGGGCCAATTTCGGAAGAGCTGACCCTGTCCCCCGCCCTTTCCGAGGGCCGCTTTAGGCGGGCACCGCCGCAGGAAGCTCTGCACGACCCTCGGGAGGCGCCGGGGCACCGTCGGGGCAGTTTCCGCACAGGCCCCGGACGGCAGCGGGCGGCCAGAGACCAAACCTGGGAGCTGGGCAGGGAAAAGCCGCTTGTCCTTGAGCCAGGCCCGCACGGCCCCTCTCGCCCCAGGCCCAGCCCGTGCTCCGGCCCGCCTCGGACACCGCTCGGACACGGCTGGGACAGACACCGCGGGGCCAGACCCCGCTCGGACAGACACCGCTGGGACAGACAGCGCTCGGCCCTGCTGCCACCG
>VWZU01008081.1:278419-317128 GCA_013397095.1 Sterrhoptilus dennistouni | reverse complement strand
GCTGTCCCCGCGCTCCCGGCCCGGCCGGCGCCGGCAGAGCTGCCTGTGAGCTCCGAGCGCTCAAACCGGTCCCCGCTTAAAGATTAATAATCCTCAGCGGCACACGGGGTTGTTGCAGTCCGGCATGGCTCATTTTATCCGCGGGTGTTCCCAAATGCTCCCAACGGTGCTGTCCCCTCCGGGGAGGCGGCAGCGGCGCAGGACAGGGGCCACCCCCGGCCTCCGGGCTGCCGGCGCCTGCGCTCAGAGCGGCCCTGAATCTGAGCAGAAAAAGAGGTTTCGGATCTTGGTTTTAGGTAGGCTGGTCTCTGTCTGGAAGGTGAAGGCTCTTATGCCAGAGGGCAGACTCTGTGGGTTCAGTGCACGACAGGCAGGAACCAGGCAGGACACAGGGCCGGGCTGACTGGGACCGCCGGGTAAAGCACTGAAGTGAGACTGTCACTATAAATGAACTGTGGGGAGTGATCTTCACCATGAGGCCGTGATTGTTTTAATTGGGATTACTAAATAACTTTCTAGTCCTTGCTAAAAGGTGGATGTAATTTGTGTAATCCACTCCAGTTTTTCAATGGTTTTGGGCAGTGTTCATCCGTGTGTGCATCTGTAAGCAGAGAAAAAGAAAGGGCTCCCATTGGAATTCCTTATGCCACATACACCAAATTAGGGTACATCAGTTTGTGGTACCTCCTCACTTAAAGCAAGATGAGAAATGTACTCAAACAAGGGAGATGAAATCCTTTCTTTCCATTTTTGCCCTTCCCGTATCAAAAGACAGTTTCAGGCTTCACCAGGACTCATGACTGGGTTTGCCACTTGCTATTAAATTATTTCTTTTTGTCATGACTTGCTTTCCCCATCTGTTAAACAGACCTAATGGAATGTACCTCATTTGTCAATAGTTCTTAGTGTTACTTCAGTAATTGTAAAAAATATGGGTAGGACATGGTCTGAGTCATAACACCTATGGAGTGCAATCTGACCTCACCAAATTCAAAGCAAGCTCTAATTGAATGAAGGGTGAAGGCTGTGTCGAGCCTGTGCCTAACTGCTAATGCAATTAGTCGTTCCTTGTTTAATGCTTTGAAAATAAAAAAAAAAAACCACTTCTATTGCTCAACATTGTTACAATAAGTGTTTTTCAAGAACAAAGAAAATCAGATTGGGAGAAAAAAAAATCAAAATAGTCAAGCTTTCATTTTCAGTCAGAAACAATATAGAAAACTGCTGAAGGCAATTAAAGTCATTCTTAGTTTCTGTATTTTTCCTGGTACAAGTGCCATTCTGTATGTGTCCATGTTGAAGTACTATTTACAGCAAGTATAGTTCCAAGAAAAAAGTGAACCCCAGTGGTAAATATTTTTTGGTCAAATTTCCACATTACAGATCATTCTGAAATAGTTCAGTGGGTCACATTAGCAAAAAGATGCACCACAGGTAGCTGTCTAACCTTCCTGTGCCTTCAATGATATGCCAGTAAGCCTCTAACAGTCTACTTTATCCTCTCTCTTTCATTTTTTCAAATCAAATATATTTATTGAAAGGTTGGGAAAGAACAGCCAGGTGTGAAGTCTTGCACAGGGTTAGTTGAACCACTTCAAATAAGCAAAACAAAATCTCTCTTTGTCCATCCCCACATAATACTCAGCCAATTTTTATCAGAAGCCATTTGAAAATGCACTAGGCTCTGATAACCCTAATTCTGCAGGTCAGAGCCAGATACACTCCTGACTGGTTTTCTCAATGCAATTCCAGCTCCACACCCCAGCATTGAGTCTGACCCCAGTGGTTTTATCTACCCCATCAAGAAACAATACCAAGGATACTTCAGCATGAAAAATGAATCAAACAGCCTCAGATTTTCAAAATCAACAGTGCCCATACAAACATCTCAGAAAACAGTGATTTTACTCCTTATGTTTTATTTCACAGGGCGAAAAATATCAGATGTTGAATAATAACAGGGGGAAAACAGCCACCAAGAAATAAAAAGCAGGAACTACTAAAGAATAATTTGTGAAGATAAATATGTTGACTTCACTGGAAACATACTGAACCTCTCTATATCATCTCTGAAGCCTGCCCATGTGAAAATGAAGTCCATTGTCACCCCTTTTCTAGTACTGGAGCATAATTTTACTCTCCTGAATCATGTGTGGGCTGATTCAAAATATACCCAACTGCATGGTGTAACCAGAAGAGACTAACACTGATAGGCACTGCAATTACCAACAGCCACTAGAGAAGGTTAACTCAGGAAAATACTGTCAAGGATTCAAGATTTTTTTTTAATGTTTCCTAATCTGAGGGAACAAAACACTAATCCCCCACAAAGATTTTGCTGCCCCAAGTAATAGGCTCTCTTTACCTTTCAGAGAGCAACAGTGTTTATGTTTTGGCCTCTTGTACCAGATTATGATGTAATAAAAGAGGAACAATTTTTAAGTCCTTTCTTTGAACTAGTATCCTGTAAGCCTAAGGTATTCAATTCTGAATTTGAGGGTGAGTGAGGGGGGAGGAGAGGAGCAGAGGAGCCAGGAAAAAAATGGTGTTGCTACTCTGTCCATGGAGAAAACAAAGTGGGCTTCCTCCTCTTTTTTTAGCAGAGACAAATTTTTGGAGAACAGTTCTTTGTGCATCGTGCTGTTGGGCTGGCATCTCCTGCATTACTGTCACTCCAGTCAGTGTAGCAGAACATTGATTTCTGTACAGGGAGCTGAGGAGGAAAAAAAAGCCAACATTCTATGACAAAGAGGAGCACCGGTGGAGGAGCTGCAGCAAATTTAGCACCCAGTGGATTTGAGTGTGTCCGTGTTTGTGGGTGTGTGTTAAGGGAGGGGAAGATATTCCATGGCTTTTCTCTGAAAGCATAAAGAAACCCACCTCTAGAGTAAAGGTAGAATAAGACATATCCACCAAAATAAAAATAAAGGTGATATTAGAGGGAAACAAATAGCAGAGGAACTGAGAAAATGAAAAAGAAGAGGAGAAATAGGAAAGGACTTTGGAACATGTCAGTAGAAAAGAAATAAAACATTTTAAAAAATCTCATTAAAACAGTTGTTTGGCAACTATGTATCTGCAAGGAAGGAAGGACTTCTGAAAATCAAGACATTTATTTTACCCATTTGGTATGAAGTACTCAAGGCAATTCTTTTTGCATTTCTGAGGATTAGCAAATCAAGGAAAATCATGAAAATATACATATTTCTAACCCATATCAGAGACATACAGCTGGTTTTTAATTTAAAAGGGTTCACTGTAAATAACTTCCACTTTTGGAATTTTGTCACATTACTTTTATCCCTGATGAACACATACATGCAGTTTCTGTAATACAGAAAAAGAGAACCAAAATCAATTTTTCTCAAAAGTTACGGGACTTGTCTTCAGGAGACTCAGATTCCCCAAACCCATCAGTTCATCCTTCTGTATTTGATTATCAGAGTGAGGAGGGTCCTGCAGCAGAACTCACCCTCAACAACTCAGCACAAGCACTTGTCTCAATTTGGAAGGAAGCTGCTCCATCTCATGCAGGAGAGCTCTATACCAGGTGTAAATTCTTAGGACAAAGTGAATTAATTTGCATCAGCTTCAAGCTTTTCAAATTGTACAGCAGCTATGTCAGTTCTCCTTGCACCTACAAAATTTACATTCAAAGTGGCAAAACTGTTTGAAAAATGCATCACAGTGTGGAATTTTTTCCTGCTCTTGTTGCTATTCAAAAACACAAAGTAGGAAAATGGTATGTGAGAATTGGTAAAGCACAAAACAAGAAAAAAATATTTGTCTAAATAGGACATTTGTGGTCCTGGCAAAATGAAAAAAAAAACCAAACCTATGTATGCAGATTTATATACATATATTTCTTTAGGGGTATTAGAAGATGTGTTAGCAACAGCTGTAGAAGGTATACTTGATACTAGAGGAGCTAGAAGTTAAAAAATGCATGGTTAGGGCTGCATTCCAAGTCTGAATAACAACATATTGGCTATTCAGCTCTGCTGGATTTTTTAGGTGCAACAGCACTCTGAATTCTCTAAAGGGAGCTGTTATAATCCAACTTGAATCCACCAGATTAGTTGCCTGAATGTCTGAGAAAGAGGCAACGATATAAACTGCAACGTTTTATGCATGTAAGTGAGCTTGTAAAAAAGATTGTAGGAGATTTTTACTGCATTTTTTGTTTCCTGCCAAGACGCATACATGTGCCCTAATGGATTTGTTCAGACTCTTCTTCCCAGTCACTTTGCCAGCCAAGAGGTTAAGGACAACCACATCAATCCCACTTAGCCCCATGCATCCACCTGACACTGGCCAGTAGGTGCCCAGGAAAGCTGCTTAGAACAGGTTTGATACTTTATCAGAAAGAAGAAATGACACAGATTCATCTTGAACCAAAATGTCAGTTTCCATGCATAAATAAATAAAATAAAATACTTCATGCAAAGAACAAAGCTGTGCAAGTCTGCAGGGTACTGACTTATGATGAGTATTTGTTGGAATATACTCTGGGAAATGGAGCTTCCCTGGAAGGGAGATTCTCTTTGGGATCCGTGACCAGGCAGGACTCAACAGACTCCAAGTGGAGCACTTGTGGTTTCCTGGCTGATTAAGAAGAAGCCATTAATTGTACAAATGCAAGGTTGTGAACACTGTGAAGGATGTTACACCAAAAATACAACTGAGCAACCAGCCAAAAACAAACAAACACAAAAGGGCTGTGAAAACAGAGAAAATGGAATTGCTAAGAGGTTCCATATTGATATTTTATTACAGATATTTTTAAGTCTGAGGGTTCATCTGTTTCCAGCCTTGTCAAGACTCATGCAGTAAATGGTGGAGATTTGGAATTTGTTTATGTCTCACCACCCAATCATACAACTTTATCTGACCTATTGGAGGCATAGTACCAAAGTTTTCATATACCAAGTTAGCCTAATAGGTGTGGCCTGTCAACCAGGCTTGCCTAGTAAATAAAGTCAGGAGTGATGATACTCAAAAATCTCAGCTAAATTGAAAATTCAACTCCTTAATTTTAAAGAAAGCCTGGGGGTTTTTTCCTTTTTGCTAGTGCTAACCACCATGTTTTGTACTAATTAAAAATGCACCTTTATTTGCTTTTAATTTTTATCCCTCTGTATTTAGAGATTCCAATATCTCAAGTGCTTTTTCACCTGCAGTGTCAATTGATGTCAGCTCGACCATCAGCTGCTCAACAAACAGACCACATACTTCAGAGTCTAACTGAGGATTTAGGTGTCTAATATTGGAAATGTCAAACAGAGGAATATTTTTCAGTGCTCTTGATGTCAAATCCTGCATCGTATGCAAATTCTCAGCAATTTACAGCTCCCATCCTCAAAAAGTGGAAGAATTTAGATATAGAACTGTATGCATTACAGAGGAATAAATCAGGTCTGTTAAATGCCAAGGAATCTCTGCTTCCATTGAACCAGCCAGGGATCATAGGAAGAGGAGTAAAGACAGAAGAAACCATCCATGCATAGGTAGCATGTAACAGATTATCATATGGATCATAAAACTTTGACTCACAATTAAAAGAAAAAAAGGAAATGAGGGTTGTATTGAGAAACCTCAGAATTCCAACTCATTTCCTGAAAAGATGTCCCTCAAGGTATTTTGGGTTACCCTCTGGACTATAAATATTATCATGTCCCCCAGGTGTATTCCAGAAGATAGGAGTGTTACACTAGATCTGAAATCCTTGTGAGCTGGTTGCTGAAATGCAGTGCAGGGAAAAGAATTTTGACAGTCACCAAATTTCTCTGAAAAGGAAAACAAAGAGGATCAAAAATGTGAAGAGACTATATGTTACAAGGCTATGAAGAGAAATAGCTCTCCAGATGACCCAGATTTAATTGAGCTTTACTGAACTTCACAGATTGTTTAAATCAGAGGGCAGTAAAATGCTTATTAAAATACAAATTAATTGTTTTTATAGCCATTTCTATTTATCCTTTAGCCTAATCATCCTTCTCTTAGAATTCTGAGACCTCAGATATTTAAGTAATTGACTTCATTCTAGTGCATGATTGTGCCATCCTATTGTACTGATTATAGATCAATTCACTAACATTTTTTATGTTACTTTGGATGATTTTGTTGGGGCTTTGTGTTATTTAATGCCATCTGTATCTTCAACAAGGACTGGTCAAAACTGAAGTGGCCTTAGTTCTGTAATGCTTTTATACTAACTGAGATATTGCTCCATTTGCTTAATGTCTAGGTATGTGGCCAACAGCTTGAAATGTAGTTCCTAAAATGGGAACCAGTATCCCCTTCAGATCCACTGGCAGGTGATCTCAGTCTTGTTTCAGACATTCCCCATATAATTACAGCAAATTTGCTAAGAATGAATACATGTCAGTTTGGTTTAATTCAGACATTTTAAGTCCTTAAATCCTGGAATGCATTTGCTCAGCATGCTTTCTCTATCCCATTATCCTGCGTAAACTGTTAAAGCCCTTGGCCACTCTTATAGCATAAATCAACATGCCAAAAGGCTATTCAAATCAACTAAACCTATTGTTTAAATTCTGTGTAACCTCTAGAGTGGTGAAATCCTTTGTTCCTGGATTTTTAGAAGGGAAAACACATAAATATTAAAACTTTGTGCTCACACCATTTTCCTAGGAGGAGAGAAAAACACTTCACGTGCTTTTAAATGTAATTTTATTTATGGAAAACAAAAGAAATCTTCACCTGGTAATTACATTGCTTCTATTCAAACAAATTTCTGTGTTTACTGTGTTAATCTTTATGTCTTCCTATTAAAAAAACCTAAAGTTCTGCTGTTTTGACAATTCCTTTGCGGTTCTTACTCTTTTTCTTTTTGAAAACTTTGGTAAATGCTCTCCTGATTCTGTTGTGATATCCAGCAACATGATATCTGAGGGGATAACAAAAGATGCTGTCAAGAGCCTTTAGAAAACTCAAAGTCTTAAAAACTTGTTGCTTGACCATTTTACTTCTTTGATGGGCACTATGGGAATAAGCTATAAATTTGGCTTCTAGCAGATGCTTCTATTGAAAAAAAAAAGTAGTAACTACTGCTGTCTTTACAATTTTAAATTAAATATATTGGGCTTCCTGTCAATGATATTTTTCATGTGTCTTGGATATATGGTTTTGAATTAGTTAGAAGAATATCTGTGTGGAATCTAAATCACCTGCAATTTAAGAATACAAAATTAACTAAAAAATACAAGTTTTGAGACAAATAAAAAGACTGTGTAGGTGGAGCAAGGTAATAATAGTTCAGAGGATATAAAAATACCTGGTTAAAAAGGCTTTCAGGTCAAAATTTTAACTGACTAACATTGCTACCGAAAAAAACCAAACCAAAACAAACCAAAAAACCCCCCAAAACCCACCAAAATGTCTATTTTTGGAGGAAATTCAATATAAACCCTATAGGACCCCAGAAAAAATGCATTATACTGTGTTGAAAACTCCATGAGTTTTGGGGGTTTTCTCTGAAAACTTTATATTTTCAATGGAAAAATAAATGTGGCAACCTCTTTTAAATGTAAATGGTGTGTGTCTCTCTCTCACAGTACATAAAATCAGAAACAAGTATGTCTTTCTCTGGAAGACAAAAAGGTTTTGTAAACTCAAAGTAAAGCTTTACCAGTGAAAAAGAAACGTGCTTGTTTTCTTCAACCTTTTTCCCTCAGAAAACATGAACTTCATTAGCTGTCATCTGACACCAGAAAATGTGACCTGGGAGGTAGGTGGATTACATGCTTGGAATGCTTTAACAAGAAGCAAGGATCAATACTCTTTATTTTCCCTTTATTTTTACAAAACTTCAATTTTTGCCATTAAAAACTTCGTAGTGTGTAGTTATTTTTCATTTTTAAAATACATAATGAAAAATATTGTCCCACAATTTCAAGTAAAACATTAGTAAACAACTAATTAAAAACCCACAATTTTCTTTCATTTTTTTGGTTTTTTTGTAACAAAGGGAAAGTAATATTTTGAAGTACAGTCTAGTTTCATTTTACTTGTTGGAAGAAATAAATCTCAATGGAAACTAAGTATGACAGTTCCAACCTGCCTGTTCTAATCCAGTGTTTTGAATACTAGTAATTGTCTGATGAGAAGGAGCTGCACAGAAAATATGAATGGTTATTTATGCTTACAATAAATAAGAAAACACTCTACGAGTGTACAGATTCCTTTCTTTTTCTGCCCACCTCCTTGTCTCCACAGAAAAGCTCTAATCAGCTCTGCAACCAGTTTTTTAACACCACCATATGCACTCCCCACCCTCGCTCTTTGAAGCTTCTACTGGGAGCTTTCCTGTCCCTCCCTCATTTCACACTTCTAGGGGGAGCAAAAGCCAAAACAGCGAGAAGATTGTGTGGACTGACTTTTTTGTTACATGGAAGACAATTCTTATTTCTAAGACAAAGCCTTGTGGGGTCTTTGAAAGCATTTCACTGCAGAGTGCTGTCAGCTTGGTTTTCTTCAAAACCAAGAAAGGAAGGTAAGCTGACATTGGATGCCTTTAGGTTGGTGTAGTGTTCTTACGAGGAATAAGCTAGAGAAGTATTGCTGTAGTCTGTTTTCTGAGCACTAGAAGAATGGCTGGACTGGAACAAGAGGCATGGAACGTGGGATTGGTTCTGGAAAGGACTAGACCAAGTGGCTCAAACTACAAATATAAGTAAATTAACAAAATGGTCAAGCAGGAGAGATATCAGCCAAGACTTGTTTCACACACTGTAGGGCACAGTGCTCTAAAGTAGTCTACTGCCACTATGAAGCACAAGAGTTACTCCATTGGAAGCAGTATTGAGTCCATAACATATGTGTATGTACAGATGGCAATACTTTCTGTTTTGTCAAGGTTATTGATAACCTTGCCCTAAGCCCACTGGCCTGTACCACATGCTCATGGAATAAGCAGTTAATAACATGGACAAACGTATGTGAGAGGAAGCTGCGAATCACTGTACTCTTCAAATTACATGTACAATTTATGATACATAAATGTCTCTTTGAAGGTCCATGCAACCCATGGAAACCCATGGGTCCTTGTGGCTGTTCCTAACTGACCTGTGGGAAGGATTAAAACTCTTCCAGTGTATAAGCAGTAGCCAGAATGCCTGGCAGCATGAGATCCAGCACATACTTGTTCCACTGTGTTATTTTGTTACCATGGACAGAGAACTAAACTTGGTAACAGAATCTAAATTCAGATTAGTAAAGAAATAATACCCTCCATGTGCAAACCAACAGACAAGCCAAAATGTTGGTCATTAGCCACCCACTTCCTACCTATGCAGTGACTGTACTAAAAATGTGGGTGTTCTTTGAAAAGCATTTAGAATGACTAAGCCCGTGGAGCAGGCAAACAATGGTTCTGTTATAACAATAAGACTGGATTGATTGAAAAAAAGGCAAAGACAGAAAAAAAATTAATAATTAAAAAATTAGAGATATTTAGTTTTTTCTATCACGGAGCACATTTACTTCATGCTATCAGTGTTGAATCTTTCAGAGAATGCATTATTTTCATTTGCAATGAAAATTCCAATATACAATGATAAGATTGTTTCATTTTCCCGTTAACTTTTAATAAGCTGTTGATTCCTAGTACGGCTGTACATATCCTGAACACCTGTGTACCAGGTGGAAAGAGAAAAAGCTGCATCAGTTGTGTCTGTTTCCAGATCTGAAATGGCCTTGCTCTTTTTTAGAGTGTCCCTGCAATGGCAAACAGCGGAATAGTGGTACCACAGACACAAGTTCTTTGGTTGCCTTTCATGCATCCTGCCCTGCTTGGGAGCAATGGGGTGGAGCCTCTTCTGGGGATGCTCTGATAAGAGTCCTAACAGAAAGAAAAAGCAGTTAATTAATAGGAGAAAAATATTTTCTAAAACAAAGCATATATAGGTGTTTTTAACAAATAAAAAATGCAAAAATTGTGTTCTATTTGAGCAAAGAACAGTAATTCTTCTGAGTATTTAAACTAGTGTAGTGGATAAAAAATCTACAGCTCTTTTCTAGAGTCCTGTCATGTTTTTGCTAGCAAGGCTTGTTTTTATGCATGCACACTAGTGTGATTAAATAGTCTGGGGATTTTGAAGTTCTCACTTCAGTTTATTTTTTCAGTAAGTCAACCTGTTGTTTCATTTTTAACTCCTTATGCAAAACTAGTGATAATAATAAAACTCTTATGTCTCATAAACATGAATTTATGTTTTTAACACTTCACTAAATAAGGGAATATTCCACCATAGAAACCTGAAATTTAGAATTACAAGTTCATTTTTTTTATAATGCAAATATTATTTCATTTAGTACTGCAACTCTAGTAAGTCCTTAAGCTCTAAAGTAGTATTTTAATGTTTAAAAAATGAAGACCGATTCTAATGGGATTTCTGAAGTATCTCCTAAATGAAGGATCATTATGAACAGAGAGCAATGCTACCGAAATGGATTAATAGCCTAAAATTTCTAATGGTCAGAAAACTTGTGCCAAAATATTTTAATAACCAAACCCTTTTTCCAGATTTAAATCAGCAGAGGCATGCTGGAAGCTTATAATATCAAAAAGGCAGGTGAAAACCTTTTTACCATATGGACTTCTATCTTTGATAAAAGGAATCCTTCCTGCTTCCCCGTGTGCTCTCACTGGATCAGCAAATAAGCTGATATTCTTAAGCAACTAATAGATATTAGTTGTTAATATCTATTAGCAAATAGATATTTTTAAACAGGTTTCTATACATACATAGGTATGTGCCTTGTCTGGACACAGTAGGATCATTTTCAACCACCGGCTATACAATAGAACTGTGTATTTAAGAGAACAATAATCTGCTCAAATAACCTGCTCTTCTGTTTGCTCACAAACCCCTAAATCTAATTCAATTACCACTATATTTCCTGCCAAAACCTGAGATTGAGTTCAGGATTACAGGATCAGTTTGGGCAGTCAGAAGTGCTTCATTCAGCTGAGGAGTTCAAGATGCAAAAGTTGTGCAGAAGGGAACAGCACAAAGAATCTACCCTAAATCATCCCAATGTACCTTAAAAAAAGTAATCTTTTCATTTCTGTGAAGATGTTAATCTGTGTCTCTGTTTTCACATTTTAAGGCAACTTTAATCTGTCCTAAATGCAAACAGTTATCACAAGGTGTCTTATGATCTCTGATCCCCAGCTTCATGTATAGGAATAGCAGGGATTTCTCTGTTTCAATGGCATTCTGGGGATTTTGCTGCAAAGAAATTTAACTAGGCTTTGATGCAGCTAGTGAATAATTTCCCTTGACCTAAATAGATGTATTTTGGTGCAACTCTGATTTTACCAAAAATGGAGTTAATCTTAGCTATCTAAAATGTCAGTTGTCACATTTAGCCTTGTACATGTGAGTTTTGTCTCACATATTTTTTTGTCTCATATATTTTGTCTATTAATACAGTATCAGGGCAAATTCTTTCCACAATAAAGTGCGAATGAAGGAAAAATAAGACCAGAAAAAAGAAGGCTCACCAAGAAATTTCTTCTGTGTGGTAGCAGTTCAATTTCCATTGGCAGTTGTAGAAAAAGTTCCCCTGTTTGAATTTTCCTTCAGCTTACCAGAGTTTTACAGCCTTCTGCATGGGATCATGGTACAGTTCTTATTTTCTCATATTTGATAAATAGCTTTTTGAAGTCACTACTACTTCCTTGTATTTCTTGCATAAAATTTAAGTCCTTTGAACAAATGCTAACAACTAAGTTATGTGTTTTTTTCCTAAATAATCACAGAAACTATCTTTGTAAGGAATTTGGAGATTGTAAAGATAAGGTGTAGACAGTGAAAAAGTCTCTATAGAGCCACACTTCATTCCACTCTCCATAGAGCCACACTTCATTCCACTACAGTTCAAGTCCCCATCCTTCTCCCTTCTCTGCTCGTAGGCATATGCAGAGAGCAAGACTGTCACAATAGGACACAAAATAAAGATGCTTGACTCCAGTCAGAAGGCAGTAGAAATCAGAAGGCTTTATTTACAATTCATTCAGCCCTTTTATAACATGCTGAGCTAAGAAAACACGTTATTGGTCCATAGGACTGACACCTCTCCCATTGGCTAAGCAACAGAAATAGCAAAGACCTGTTGTTATGGGAAAGGAATATTGTTTACACAAGGTTGTTTTGGGAAAAAGAAAATTATCGAAAAGCTTCCCTTAGGAGGAGCTAGCAATTCACAAGCTCAGAAAATACCAGGTTCACACAAGACCATGTTCCAGATGCCCCATCTTTGAAGCTGCACTGCTCCCCTGTTGTCCCACAATATCAGTGCTGAAAGGTGTTGAAGCCAATGGCAGAATTCTTTTGTTCTAGAGGCAGATACAGACACCACAGAGATGGTTTGTCCTGAAGTGAGGTGTGGTGTAGTCTGCCTGAGAAGAATCCCAGAGCCAGGGGAAAGTAGTGGAAGGAAGCTTTGCTCTCAGCATCACTGTGTCCTCCTGACTCTTCACAAGCACGGTAACAAAGCTGTTGTTATCTTCTAAATGTGAGGGGAGAATTGAGGGTTACGTCACAAAAGAATAAGGCAGTGGAACGCAAAGTGTTGTAATGCTTTCCACAAGCCAGAACTTTTTATTTAAAAATAATTAGGCTGTATCTTCCAAAAATAACTTTCTCCATTCTGTTTTGCTTTTTTCTTCCTGTTTTTCTCAATACATGAAAATTTGGGGTGAGGAATGCCTGTGTAGGGCAGCTGATGTTTTTCACCAGGTCATACTTTAAATCTGATTTCCAGGTTTTTTTTAATCTATTCCATACAGTATACCAGCTTCCCATGTCCAGAAAAAAAAAATTCAATGCCAAACAAACTTTCTCTTCACAATGTTTTTACACCATATTTACAGTTAAGCTATGCTTTGTATTTTGATGAAGTTCTGGATGATTTACTAGACATGAATTTCCTCACAGTCCTTTTTTACACTGTCTGCCAGACTATACTTCTAATTGAGTTTTATGGTCCTAAGGAGAGGATTTAAACATTCCACATCTCTATTATACACTTTCTTTTAACTCTAAATCACTCTGGTCTCAATTTGAGACAGGCAGTCCATTTGAAAGGAGATTAAGAAAAGATATTATTAGAGATAAAAATTGCTGTCTTGTGTGCTCCAGCAAAAGAAAAGAAAACTCCTGTGACTGCCAGCCAGGGAAAGGACTGAAACTTCAAGCTTAATTTCAGAAATACCTAGCACAAAATATCCATGTGAGTGATTACTGGCAATGAATATATAATTATCAGTAATGGTGTAACATGTGGCTATGTATAATATATTCATATACAGTATGCTGCTTTCAATTTTTATGCTGATCATATTCTCATTTTAAGTACTTCCATGCTTTAAAAAAATCAGATACCACAGCTTTGTCATTGATACCCTTCTTCATTAACTTTACAAATCATTTAATTTTTTTCCTTATTAGTATTTCTCTTTACAAGAACAAATATTAGTACATGTAGTTTTCTCCAGTGAGGACCTCAAAAATAGAGAGTATGAAGGAAGAAACCCTTTCCAGCTGATTTTGTAATTTTTCTATAATGCCATTTTCACTCCAGAGTTTTCACTCAAGTGGTGGTTCCATTCTCTCAGGCACTCTAGAGATTCAAAATAACATCCCAGAACTTCTTCAGGATATAGCCTGAATAATTCAGTATTATTTCTCTTCCCCTCCTTCTTATTTTTTTAGTTCAATTAGAGATTATAGAAGCTCTGAATTTTTGCAATCTGCTTTAATTTGCAGAATATAGAGCCTATTTGTAATTAAGTGTAGAAAACGCAAATCTGACTCTGTTGCTTATTACAATTATTAATGTTAAGCTCAATTCTTTTGGGCAAAAATTAATCTCCAGATATGTTCACAAAACCATACATGATGCCTACAGAGCAGTAGCAGGGAGTTTGTAATATCTGACGACATAATGGACTGTCAGGTTTAATGAGGATGTTTTATTCTCATTCTTTTTTTACTAGATCCTGTAAAGGCTAGATCACATAGAATTATATATATATTTTTAAAGGGATCATTTCTGTATGTAAAAGCGTAGCTAAATACTTTAAAAGAAATCTGGTCCTTTTGTACTCATTTCAGCAAGCCACTATGTTATTAAAAGGCAGAAATTTGACTTTGATTTGCCAAGTATTGCTTGTTTCTTTAATACTTTTAATGTCATTTAAAACAATAGTTAGTTAATGAGCTGTTAGGCTTATACAGAGATCTTACAGTACTGAAAATTTATTCTTGACAAAAGCATACTGAAAATGGTTCACTAGACCATGGCATAACCTTTGAGCAGTTATGATTTTCTGCATATCTATGATGATTTTCATTTTTTATAAATATTTAGAGAAATTTAAAATAACTTGGTAGACAAATAGTTTCTCTGCAACATTTATGCCTGGCTTTCCAAGGGTCTATTTAAACTTGTTCCAGGGTACTAGTTGATACTACATCTTTTAAAATGTTGTTTCTTTCTTGCAGTGATCTGAATTTTTGGCATAGATCTCAAAAATCAAGGCTAAACCTTATGTTCCTGACTGTGTAAGTGATAAATATATGTATGTTTTATACTCTATATGTGTATGTATATTTCAAGTATATGGATAAATGTAAATGTATATATCTGTACATGAGAAAGACGTGTGACATGTGTTTTACGTTGAGAATTAACTTCTCCGTCCCCATATCTCATTGCTAAAACCTATACAGGAGAATGTTCTTAGTGAGAAATTGGCCCAATTTTTTTGTATGACCAGTTTTAGTCCAATTTTTCAAGACACATAGTAATAACAAATCAGAATTTGATTTCTAAACTTTTCGGAGATCTTAACTGGCATTGCACAGATCAGTTGATTAGGGGTTTTTTTATGTGGAAATCTGAGACATAACTTTCTAATTTTGCTATTCTTACTGTGCTTGGGCCATCTTTTATTTTGTTTGTTCAATCCACCTTACCTATTCCTTCAAAGGCATTGCTAGATTTTATTGCCACTGCAGACAATCTTGCCACTAATTTCTAGCTGTGAAATCAATCATACATAAAAGCATATGTAACTTCAGCTTGTTTTTCCATATGTTTTCCCTATGTTAACTAGACCTCATTTGGAGACAATTTGTGGCCTTATATGCATATGAAATATTTGAACTGATATAGCTAAGTCTTCAGGTCTACTTCCTTATTCTTTCCAGACATGTTTTTTCATTCTTTCTAAATTTTAAGTTACTTTCTATGTTGTCTGTGTGACTTCATTACCGGCAGCATGATGAGTCAGCAGGCTCTAAGGTACTAGAATTTGCCTATAGATTTGAATGTATCATCATTAATGCATACCAATTCACCACGTTTTCCATATGAGAACGGTAGAATGCATTCTCTGTTTCCTTTGTGCTGATTTTTGGGCTGAAGCATAATCAAAAGCATCAGTAGTAATATGCTGTTCTTCTTCTGATGTACTTGGAGCCAATATGCATTGGGTTGTTAAAGACAAGGCAGGGACCACTTGCTGTGAGCTTTAGAACGAAGTCTAAGCAGATTGAGAATTCTGCCATTTGTATCATATTGAATGAGTTTATACATATTGTACAGCATCCCAGTCTTAAACTGCAAAGAATCAAATATCTTTGGCAGAATTATCTGCCAAAACTGCAAGCTGAAAGGACAATGAAATTCAGAAAATCCAATGTTTAGGTAGTTAATTTTGGGTTTTAATATAATATGGTTTCTATTATCCTGTGTTATTTAAATGAGTAAATTGCACAAAAAGTCATAAAATATTTTCAAGCAGAACATTAATATTTCTTAAAGTAAGAACATTTTCATAAATTCTTTTTTTGTGATTCAGAAATGTCACCATTTTCTTACTTTTTTAACAAAATGTTTTCATGAACATATTCATGAAGAAAGTCTGATATTAAGATATTTTAAACATTGATGTATGAAGATTTTTTAAAAAGCCTAAATTATGAAACAATTTTCAATAACAGGTGTGACGAATGGAAGAATAATAACATTATGAGTACATTAACATCTTCAAAATGTTACCTAAGACAGGATATTATAGTTATTTTCCCAGTTTATTCAAGACAACATAGGAACAGAAAAAATCCATGAGTACATAATGCTTCATACAACCTTTCTGCTTGACAACCTCTTGCTTTTGTCTTCACTTCCTTGCTACTACTCTCAGCCCTTTAAGAAACATTAACAAAAACTTCTGAACAATACATGCTACTGTCTGTCTGTCCTGCAAATTCACTGAGTGGTGAAATACCTCATCATTTGGTCATCTAGGAAAGCTGGTCTTCATTCTAGGCTCGTGCTGTCATCTGCTTTAAGCACCACAGTCACAACTAATGTAACTGTATAAAAAACTGTATTTTTTACAAGAATTAAAAAAACCCCATAGTTAGCCATTCAAAGATACCTAACTAACAGTTAAAATCACTTAAGAATTTGCTGGTGAGAAGATAACACTGAGAGAAAGCTATAATCATTAGATTCCTTTTGAAAACCATCAAAATTGTTGAGATATTTGTTGTTAGCAAAAATAAACCCAAAACCTGGAACCTAGAAAAAAAATCCAGTTTACCTGTACAGTAGATAAATGCATCCCTTTCAGTGAAGCTATATTAAAAAATGTTTGAAAGAGATATGGTTTGACGTATGGTTGGTTATAGATGTTGACCATTTTTCTTCCCAAAATCAAAGGTTAAGTATATTGGAAAATGTTACATGATATCTCTTACCTTTTTTTTGTTTGCTTGTTTTATAATGTATTGATTCTCTGCTGCCTATTTAAAGACAGCAAATGTTTTATTTAAACTATCTGTTACTCATAAAATTAGAAAGCTTATTTCTTTTCATTATCACAAGCTGGATATTCTTGCAGTGATATTATTTAAACAGTGAAATGCCTATTTCCAAATAATGGCTGATTGAGTTTGTCATCTGAGATGTATATTGCTTTATTGAAATTAAGTACTCCATTAAATGTCAGGCAATTATCTAGGTATCCCCTTTTGAAGAAGTGAGATAGAGTATTCTGAATGTTTATCATAAACTTTTGAGAAAAGAACCTTTACTAGTCATATTGAGTCAGCAACTCATCTTTTACAGGTATTTGAGATTTTTCTTCAGTTGCAACTACTTTCAGAACAACTTTTGTCACTGTAAAGCATATTTAGAGTAAACATATTAGCAAATATTTTGTAGCCAGTTGCCTAAAAGCTATGATTGATGGAATGAAAATAATTTTTTCTTATTTCACAGAAGAGGTACTAGAAGATGATATCAGGAACCTGGACTGTTCAGGTGCCAGTGGGACAGTATAACCCTTTTAACAATTTTGGAAGAAGAATTTGAAAAGATTGCATATTTATAGAGAAACACCTCTTTTATGTCAATGTTGACATAGCCATTCTTGTACTGTCAGGAAGACATTGTATCATTTGTCACTTGATAGTCCATTGCAGTAAAAAGATGGAACGTTAATTAATTTGTTAAGAGAGAGTATGTTGAGTTGTGCTGGTAACTAGAGAGATTTTTATGTTATAGTGAAATACAATAGAGTGATCACTTATACAGACAAAAATTACTTTCCAAGAAACATTTCCCATCAGTGTTGGTGCACTTGTTCCCATTTGTACTGAGCAGTGTGACTGCTCAGTTCAAAGGACAAGAGATAAAGTAAGTTCTTTTGGGTTTTTTTCCACTTTGCTGCTTGATAGAAAAGACTTTCACACCCTTATGAGCTGCCATTCAGCAGCACATAAAGAATATTATAGCTTGTGTTAAGTGTCAGTTAGAGATAATTGCAACCTCTGTGACCTGTCTTGCCACTAAAACACTTAGCAGACTTTATTTTGTCTTCACAACGTGGAGACTATGGGCACAATTCTGATCCCAGCGACACTGGTAAATCAGGAGACGCTGCACTGAAGTCAGCCAAATTACAACCTCATAAATATGATGTAAGGTAGCAATGGAAATTAAGTACTTTGCTTATATGTTGGTTCTGATTTTGCAAAACTTTCAGCTTTGTATCCTACTCCTGAGAGTTTTCAAACACAATAACTAGGGATATGTCAGCCAATAGATGTAGTGGGATTCCATTGTTCTCCATGCCAGACAATGAGAGAAAACTACTAGGAGATAATACTGTGTAAATACTTGTAATTTCCAAGTATAAGAACTTAATCAAATACCTCTATTTCTGTCATCTGAAGTTGTCCAGGGCTTGAACTTTCATCAGTGCCAGAGTACGCACATCCTGTTGGTCTGTGGCCTCAGAAGACAAGACTTTCTATAAAAGTAGCAACCCAAAATTTCACTTACTTTGGGTATTCTAGGACAGATTTCAGTAGAGATTTCAGGAGAGATTTCAGTACCCAATTCAGCCATCTGTGATCAAAAATATATCCTAGTTTCATTGCTTATGCTCTGCAAGTCTGTCACAGATTTCTGATTCTCCTTTCTAGTCTCACTACCAATGCCTCATGGTTTCACATTTTGTATGCAGCAGGCAGTCCTTTTCCCAAATCAGTGAGCAAACCATATTGGCTGCCATTCTTAATTTCAGACAGTTCATTTGCTATTTCCCTGCTTGAAACCCAGAGGGTAGTTTTTTCCCCTATAAATGAAACCAGGTGAATTCCCCAGCAGGTTTGGTGTAGTTCCTGTGACCAATAATTGCCTGCTGTTATTATTATGCCCATTAAATTAACCACTGATTTCCTCCCATTTGCATTTCAGAATAACTTCCTTAACTGGAAGTATAATGCACAGAAAATTATTTAAATTAGCTGTTTTGGCTTCCCTTGCTATTTACCATATATATTTGTGAAAATTGCCATTGCATTAATAAAAATAAATAAAATAAAATTAAGGACATTACCAGATTCACACAGTCTTTTATACGTATTTGCATCTTCCTTCACCAGTGTTTGCTATTATACTGTGCAAACCAGTTCATAGGGAATTTAATTTACATAATTGTGTCACATAAGCATGTAGATATTTCTGGCAAATGGTTCTAAACATTTTCACACTTTCACTGACTTCACTTTTCTGGAAGTCCAAGAGCTGGCTAATGAAAAGCCTCACAAGTAGGTGACACTGCAGAGGGATGCCAAAGCTCCATTATGTAATGTTGTCTGGTTTTAGAATCAGTAATAGAGTGGTGTACACCAATTTCTAAAGGCTATGAACTGGAGATCCTCAGTTCTTGAATCTTTTATAATCCTCTGAATCTGTCTTTCAGCTTCAGTTGAGCAATTTTAAGACCTGATTGCCCAGTTTCCTGCCTTCCCAGAGCCTTTCCGCACTCAGCTTTCCATTCCTGTGACCTCATTTTCACACACTGTGGCTGACTTCCAATTGACTTTGATCTGATGTTCAGGCCATTAGCACCATGGAAAATCAGCAACCAGGCATTTAGGAATGTCATCAATGAGCAACATGTCTGAAGTCAGTGGAAATTCCACTATTAGCTTTCCTGAGCTCCTGCAACAGTTTCTTAGGTTAAAAGAGTGATATAATCTCCCTCATATGAATTTTATACAGATCAATTAATGCTGTAGACACTTAGAAGATTCAAAGGCTATCACAGTAACCACTGACAACTAGCAACAGCAAAGCAATTTTAAACTAATTTATAAAACCTTCCCTTGCAAAGTGCTGCAGACAGCCAGTTCAAGTACCCTTCAGACTCACCAGTGTAGCTTGTTGCTCAACATTTTCAGCATCAAAGTCACAGCTTAATACTTTAGCCCTCTTGTAAAAGTATTTATATTTATGAGAAGGGCGAAAATGAGAAATTTTTTTCAAGGTAATGGCCACTTCTTGATGTTGAATTGGCAACCTGGATAAGTTGTGTATGTGACAGGAACATAAAAGAAAATAAAGCCAGGCAGGCCTGCTGTTAAAACAGTCTGGCTGTGGTTTTCTCAATTGAAGCTGCCCGGATTCATATTAAATCTGCATTTTAAGCCCTAGGTTTCTGGTTCTCTTCCTAATTTCAAAATGAGTCATTCTGTGGCTGAAGCATTCTACTTTCTGCATCTTTTTTTTTTTTCAGCTCCATAACTGGTCACATGAACTTGTCTCTGTGGTGGGCAGTCAGTATCATGACTTTTATTAGTTCCTTTCCTTCCAAAATCTCTTTCATACTTTTTCACTGAAACTGACCTCTGCTATATAATATCAATATACAATATGAATTTCAGCTTACATTAGTGTATGAGAAGACATGTTTTTGCCATTGGGAAGGTTTGAAGAAAGGACGTCTGGCATGGTAAAAAGTGTTTGTCACATTCAACCACATTTTATAACCTCTCAGTTAATGATAAATAACCTTGTTCTAACCATACCTTTTATTAAAATTACAGAACAAATGTAGCTGCCTGAACAAGCATGCTGAAGAAAATGACTAAACACTATCCAGGATGAAAACAGTCAATAAGGAAAATAAGTTCTGTCATCTCACAGAAAATGGGATCCTTTTCTTTCCAAAATTAAAGTATTCTGATAATTTACAAGTAAAGTTCAATGATGTGCAATACTGACTGCATCCACTTAAGCCTAACCATGCAAGTTATCCTAAAATTAATGGGCAGCTGGCAGGTGAAGTCATGGGAAAAGTAGTAACTCTACAGTTTTCCTTCACAGGAAAGACACGCTGGACATGAAAAAAAAAGGCTCTGATTAAATAAAATCACCTGTGGGAGCTTGTCATAGGAACCTTGTAAAGACCAAGGAGTTACTGAGTAGAGAGGGACTAGCCCTGCCCAGGCTGGAATTCCAAGACCTGAATTGCTTTTGCTTATTTTATTACATCATAAAAATCTCTTTTAAGCATGCTCAGAGAAATCTAGAACTCTTAAATATAGAACAGTTAATTTGGATATAGAGAAACAATTCCAATAATAACTTTAAACTGGAGCTGAATCTATTTTTTCAGAGTAATCACTACTTAAATGATTTTAAAGTACACTTTGCCTATAATTTATTCCTCCACCTGCTGGTTTTGGCTAACAAGCAAAATACTAAAGTAAAGAATACTTACTTGTCATTTCCAGCTCTCTTAACACCAGAAAGGAGGAATAAGGCTGATGTTTATATAGGAACTCAGTATGATGGACAAGCTGCTACAGTAATGATTGCTAACACTTAAAAACCAAGAAAGAAAACAAAAGAGTTAAGAACCCTCAATAACAAAAAGAACATTCTCATTAGGGTAGCCGTTATAAAATGGCATGTCCAGGATTGTTGCAGTTTACAGCTGCATGCTTTAAAAGCTAGTTATTTTTAATTCTCTCCCTGCTTTCAAAGGCTGTCTCAGGTCTCTCTAAACAGGCAGCCCTTCACAGGATGCAAATTAGCAGGTTATAGCTTGTGTCACAGAAACTTATGTAGCTGAGTACTCTTTCATATCAAATGGCTTCATTTCTTGGTGCTGAAATGAAGCATCAAGAATTAAATTAAGGCTTTACACAGAATGCAATAACAAAGTTTAGGGGGAAAAAAAGCAAGATCAGTGGTGTAAGTAGTGTAAAAACTTCAGATTCAAAATGATTGCCAGAAGTTCTGCAGAACTTTTAATAAGAAGAAGTCTAGCCATCTTGTTAAACCAAAAGTACCAGAAGCATGGTCTCTAACTCAAACAGTTTCAAAAGGCCTATACAGTTAACTAGTTTGGGACCATGCAATTTTGGCTCAATCTCTGATACATCTTTATATCATTTACTTTGTTCCTTTTACTTTGATATGGAATACCACCAAAAAAAAGAAAATCATATTGTGTAGTTTCAAAACCTTATAGAACTGAGAAGTATGATATTCTGTGATTATTCTTAAAGAATGTCTTTCAACTTCTATGGTAAAGCACAGTATATGCCAACTTGAGCACAAAATATTGCTGTGAAATTTTGAAAGAAGATTAGTTTATAAAGCAAACACTTTTCATCTTTAAAATCTCAATAATTTACTGGTTAAATAGATTATCCATAAATCCATAAATTCTAAATGCAAATTTTAGAAGCATGGAGAATTAAACTAAATAGCTGAACTGACTGACAACACAGGCGTGAATTTTAACTAATATATAAGAGTGTTTTCTTAATATTTTGGTGATTTTTCAATAAATGCTGTGTATGGAAGTATTTTCTCTTACTATAATATTTTTGGGACATTAGGAGAAGAAGAGAAGAGGACCTCTTCATTAAGGATACCTAGCTGAAGTTCTTTTCTTCCTCTTTCAGTTAGGCTACTAAATGCCTAAATTTTCTGTAGCTGAACTAAACGGCAATGTTGAATGCAGTACAACTTTTAAAAAATTAATTTTCTCTTCTGACTTCAAAAAACTTTAGTAGGACTGACATTTAAGATTATCCATACCAATGGATAATCATGAATTAAGCTTCTTATAAGAAGCAAAATGTTCTTTAATCTAAAAGAAGCAATTTTGTAGACAAATTTTCCTGAAATGCTGGTAATATTTTAGAATTAGTATCTGACACAATATTTTCAAACACTCGCTAAATAATTTGAAACATATTAGCTATTTGAAGGAATTCATCACGTATGAACTTTGCTTACAACATTAACTTGCTGCAGATGGTAAAAAATTATATTGAATCTGTCTGGGGTAAGAACAGTGCAACATTCAGCAGCATAGTATGAAATTGAGCTGTGTTTGTTCATGAAAACATAAGTATTTTAAATTTTTCATGTTTTTTTACCAAGTCTCATCATGTGGGGTCTTCTGATAATTCTATCTTTTAACACCACAGGGACAGGTGGCCAATAAAATGGCGTGTTGTAGTCTAGAGAATGAGCATAGTTAGAAAGATGTTGGTTCAAGCATGCAAATTCTCTGCATTTAGGAAGACTGACCTTAGCGAAGCCTATCAATAATCAAGGACATAGCAGCAATGAAGAAAGAGGGAAATTAGAAGGGTAAAAATGGATTTTCAAGAAAAGAATTAAAGAGTTTTAAAACCAATACCCAGAAGCCATGAAAATACATTTTGAAGATGACTGTAATAGAACCAACAGATCTTCTAAATCCCTACAAAGCGGTGGGGGAAGATAAGAATACTGCTGAGAAGTTAAATGACTTTTTACATTAGTTTTTACTCAGGAATTTTTGGAAGATTGCTATGAAACCTGCTGTTTTCTAATATATAACAATGTGATGCTGCTAAACCCTACATGCTGCAAAAGGTTTTCTGTAACTTTATGCCTAACAACCAAGATATATGACACCTCAAAATATACCCCCCCAAATTTTTACTTATTGCAGAGATAGAGAGGAAGAAAAAAAAATAGTTCCTCATATATTTAAGAAATTGAACTAATGATCATGAATTTTATTGTCTCTTTCAAGACGGTTTTCTGGGTCATTAACTTATCATCAAAAATACCTGAACTTTTTCACGATTTCTCTCAAGCACCTTAAAGTACCTTGAGATTGTAATATTTTAAAAGGGGAAAAAAAAAAAAAAGCTTAATGAGCCAATCACTTGCTATGGTTAATAAAATTTAAAAAAACCAACAACGTAATTTCTTTAGATGTTCAGAAATTCTGATTCCTCAGGAAAGAATACTTAATATCTTTCTGTATGTGTGGGAGAAAAAAGGATCAAAAATTACCTAACAGAAAAAAAGAAGTTTAGGATAATATAGACTACTGTCATTATAGAAAAGGAGATTAAATTATTGATAGAACTGTCTCGTTATAGCTTCACTTATTCTTACTACTGAACTGGGAGGGAGGGCAATGAAACAGAAATCTGAGAAGTGCAGGAAAAACTTTCTGTTATTCAGGTATAAGGACAACCATTTAAGAATTTAAGGGCGAGAAGATGAACTAGATGAATAAATATCAGAAAAATAAAATTTATCATTGACAATCATGCTGGAGGGAACTACCTGAAAAATGTTGGGTACAATGCAGCTGTCTAAGTTAACCATACCTAAATTAACTAGTAGAGCCCTAAAAATCCTACATGTTTCTTTGCAGAGGTCATCCTTAATGTGCTACTGAAAACATAAGAAGTAATATGTCACATTGCAATATGTAACTACTTGAATTATGGGAGAACGGACAAGGTAACACCTTCATTGAAATCAGTATTATTCCAGAATACTACCCATAACAAAAGTATACTTTAAAAGAGGATGTGAAAAGCAGAAAGAATCAACATAAAACAACAAATAGGTTCAGATATGTATGTAATGAATAATAATGTTGATTTAAAAATCTTTCTTTTTTCTGTTAGAATCAAGAATAAGAGACAGTTTGTAAGTGAAAAAAATTGAATCTGAGAAGGTAAAACAGTTTTTTATATACTATAAGCAAAATTATAAAATGCTTCACTAATATAAATAATTCACAGAAAAAAATTTAGAAGTAGAGGGATTGTGTCAATCAAGACTACTTAATGTAGTTAGCAATTTTTAAAGAGATATTTATTGTTACCTTTGTGCTTTAACTCAGGGTGTAATACTAAGAACAGGGGATTTCTTCAGATTACTCTGCCTCAGAGGTATTTTAAATTTCTCACAAGTACCTTGAGTCAGCCACATTAGAAGATATACATGACATTTCATGGTCATTCCTACATTCTGGTGTTTCATTGCAGCATATAAACAAAAACTGATTGAGAGGAAAATCAGAAACATGAGATAGAAAATACAGCAGAAATATATTTTCTATTGAACAGTAGTGTCTGTAATTTTACTGAAGGAAAGGTAGTTACTCTTTTACAGAGCACATGAAAGTTAGTGTCTTTCATCATGAGGAAGAGAGGACTTGAAGTGTGACAAATTATGTGTGAGAACAGAGCTGGTATTTATCAGTTTCATAAGGAAGAATTAATTTTATCCATTTGACATTTAATTGTGGTAGACTGTTTATACTACCTTTTTGTGTATTTCATTATTTCTCAGAGCATTCAAACCTCATATATTCAAAAATAAACTTTAACGTACCAAGTCCTAATCCAAAACTCCCTAACCTTCACTGTTGTTGTTTAAGAAAAACAGTCTTTGCATCCAAGACCTTGTGGACATACTTCACCAATAGGAATCTTCTTTCCAGATAAGAATTTTGAAAGTAAAAATTCTTTCTTCTTCTACATGCTCAGAGCTTTTATTTTAGGTAATGTCTGAAAACCAATCTGAGATACAAACCTTTTGGAAAATTAAGTCTGTAAGGCACTTCTAGATTCTGAACTGTAACAGTTTTGCAATTGGTTTTGCACTCACTTCTTCTTTAAGATCAATTCACCCGTGTCTGCATGGACTCAAAAGTTCTCTGCGGAGCTAGAGCTGTAAGAATTAACTATGCAGTAGTTAAGAATAACTATGCAGTAATATTTTCTTAAAACATACTGAGATTAATCAATATAATTTTTTCATCTGTTTCAGTAATACATTAATCTAAATTTTTATAATAAATCATGTCAGTAGGTAGTCAGTAGGTATTTACAATTTATTCACCTATAGTTAGTACACTAAATGAGTGGTGAAACAGAAAACAACAGTCTGGTCAAAAGTTTATAGTAGATGTTTTTATCTCGGATCAAAAAGCACCAATGTTCTGCCTGCAACTTTCAAAATATTTCTATGTTATTTTCTATTTTCTAAATAGGGAAGCAAACTTGCTGCTCTTGTCATTTAATGGTTCCTCAAAGCTGGTGGACAGAAAGGATTTTTATCAGCCATTGGAAAGCTCATGTAGTATGTGAAGAGGATCTGTGATCTCACACCTAGAGTATTATACTCAGAAGGAATTAAAAGTATGATCTGAAAGTTTATCTCTAATTATCACTTTCAAATGTTCAATATAAACATTTTATGTAGTGTACAGAAGATTGCAGTCTTCTCCACTAGCACGGAAATGCATATCCTCACGCTCACAAGTTCTCTGCTTTGTTGCATAGTTAAGCATTTGCTGTGATTTAGCTAATGTCCTTTTCCCATATAAAATGCAATCCAATTCATTGTGTATGTGCTTGAAAGGGAAAGAGACACAAATGATTTGGTACTAAGCCTTTTTTCTTAATTTCATATTGCTAAAGCTGTCTCTGGAGAAATAAAGAGGCTTTTTTCTCTTATTTCTTATAATGGGATTCTAATGAGAACTTTAATTAGTATCATGAATTTTTCCTTACTTCTAGATTTTAAAGTAATCATGCAGTATTTCTCAGTCATGATTTTCTATTATATCTCTATCATGGTATTTCTCTAAGATAACTTTGATAATACTGTTTTATTTCAGATTTTGTTAACCCATTTTATTGCCATAATAATTGGAATCAAAATAGGCAAGAATCATCAGATTCTTGTTAGTAGCTTGATTGTCAGTCACCAACTGTAATATTTTCTCAATTACAGCTGTGTGTAAAGATTCTGGTAGAAAGGCCTTGTCTTTATGCAGTGTATGCATGAAGTGATCATAGCAATACAGGCTATTCCTCCTCTCTTTAGTTAGTTCTTGATTGTTTTACCAATTTTTGGTATTTTTAAAATACCAATAGTTTCCAAATATTTCAGAAAAATCCTTTTTAGCTTCTTTCCCACCTTTTCCTTTTTTTCCCTGTAGCATGTGCTATTTCTTTTGACATTAAACCAAAATCTTTTTACCAGAACACATCTTTTTGATGCAAACCCTGCTTGAGTTAACTTCTTGACATTTATTTAAAACCTCACATTTAATGGACCTAGTCCTATAGATGTCACACCTTTTTTGACAGCCTGGAATACTATTCCATTTGTCCTAGAAGATATGAGCCTGGGAGATATGAGATATGCAAAATCACCATTAAAAACCTCTATATTTTTGTTGTTACTTCTCTGGAGTATGTGTTTCCTAGACATTAAAATAAAAAGAAGCAATTACAAGTAAGTTCCTGAAAAACAGTATAGGGAAGCAGATTTTCCAGTGTTTTATTGCAACGTTAGAAATCCTGTGTACCATTTTCCACAGGGATGTACCAATAAAAAAATAAACTGAAGTTAGTAATTAGAGAAATTTAGCTGAAACTTGTTCAGCTTATTAAGCATTTAATTTTGTGTAGAAAGTGAGAAATCATTAGCACTTTTATTATCCTGCATGTAAAAACCCAAACACTTCTGGAAAGGAGGCTGTACAATTGTCTTTAAAAGATTTGGTATTCATGTGCTTTCCTGAAATGTTTATGTAGCCTAACTAAATCTGTAGTTTGACTTCCACAATAAAACTACCAATTGGTGACAGCAATTGCACAGGTGGTTTAAAAAATTCTCAAGTTGTTCCTTGCTCTTCACTAGAAAACAAGGCTTCTGTTTCTATTTTGAAGGTTGGAGTGACGCTGCTCTAAAAGGTTTTTCTGGTAAAACTCTGTTTAATGGAAGAGTAGAACGGATCAAATATGGCATCCTCCAGCAAGCAGAACTTGCCCTTGCTAAGTGATGTTGCCTTCCTCACTACTGTCCTGGCCTCCCAAAGGACTTCATTTGTCTTCCTGCACACGACAGCTGATCTCACCTGAGCACATCTGAGCTGGGCTGGTTGGGATAGTTGCCTTCATCTCAAATGGGACAGCATGTTGTCAGCCCTGCTATGCAGACATCACACAAATCTCTTGGTTCCAAGCAATAGTCAGGAGAATAAAATAATTTTTAAAGTACAGGAAAACATTCAAATCAAAGTCAAAATGTGGTAAAATTGATAAGTTCTAATTTAAGTTATAGTCGTAGCTATTTCAAGTAGATATATGTTTTGAGAGTGTAAGAAAGTCCATAGACTGAAGTTTTTCTCTTGATAAAAAGTGTTTATCATTTGAACTGCAGAAAGGAGCAAGCTTGTTAAATGTGTGCATTTTTCAACATTACTCTGCAACTCCCAAAATCACACATCAATTCAATTGCTCTGATAGAAACAGCTCCCATGTCTCCTGATGCAGAGTCTGGTATCCTATCCTAGAAGTCCAAACCCCCTCTGTTAATAAGGTGTCTACAGAAGTTTATTCCTTCAGTTCAGAAATTTGAACCTAGTCCAAGCTACTAATACCCTGAAGATACTAAATCCAGCTGTATGGGTCAATTCTATTCAAGTGTAGCTTTTGTTTCTCAGCAGAGTAAACTAAAGGAAAATTGGATGTGCTGCCATTTCCAAAATATTACTGAACTGAGCTCATTTTGTGGTCTTCTATAAAAAGTACTATCATAGTTGGCTCTTTTAAATGCATCAGCAGAAAGGAAAAGAATTTCAAAAATTCACAGCTGTTCTAAGGAGGTAAATATTGTCAAGATTCAGTTGTCTTAGTGAAGCTGTGTTTTTTCACTGCCTACCTTTATGACGGTGTAGGGCCCCTCTTACCTAAGGCTGTCACAGAGGTCTATTCAGTTAGCACACACATTTCACTTTAAAAGGGAAAAATAAACAAAGTTAAAAGCTTTTCCTTCAGGTATTTCACTCTGTTGTTTAGAAGCAACCACTCACTCATGATTTCCTGCTGAGGTTGCACTCATGGCATTGCAAGTTTGCACCAGGAGCTGCACTTTGCAGCTTCAACAGATTGTGACAGGTGCAAGTTTGGTTGTCACAGAAGGATGGATTTGCACATGGTAGCCACAAGTGCATCCCTGCTTGCCATTGGAACAACAAAACTTAAGAGCATTGCTGGGACAAGGAGGAAGGAACTTCAGAGCACTGTATGTACTGATGGGGAAGCTGAGGCAAGACCACTGTCCTGCCAGTTTGCAATCATTTTCCCTAATGAATTTTCCAGTTTGCTAGTTCGAACGTTCAGTGTGCTTGGGCCTCAAACTCTCCTTGTAAGGAGATTATTCCACCACTGAATGTACTTTGCAGTCAGAGTTTAATCCTATTTTTCCTCTTTATAACCAGAAATTTATTATTTTTCTCTTGACTGTCTTCTTTGTTATATTATTTAATCATACAATATACGACTATTCTTAGTGCCTCTGTAATTCTGGCACGAGTTTATTCTTAACTTAAGTGCATCATATAATATCTTTCTGCTAACAAATGGCCTATAACACTATAAAATGTCGTTCACAGATCTCAAAAGTCATGATATGGACCCATTGATTTCAGAGATTTTCATGTGACTTAGACCCTTAGAGAGGTTGATTGTTCTGCCACAGAAATCATCTGCAAGAGTGATGTTTGACAGGATCAAGCCAACAGACACATTATTTTGCTGCTCTACAGCCCAGTGGCTTTGCTGACAAAAATTGACTAATATATTTGGGGTTTTTTCTACACTGCAATGTTATAGCTAATATATGTTCCATCTGATCTCTCAATCTCTTCCAACATGCCTGCCTACTAAAATCTTTTCTCTATTGATTATCTATATGTTTGAAATATCTTCCTGTGGATGTATTATACTGAATTTGTCCAAGTTAAATTTTAATTTGCTTTTTCTTCCCTACTCTGAATTCTTCTTGGCATTTCTCTTCCTTCATTGCTGCTCACACCTTTTATAATGATAAGGAGCAGTATATTTTGGTACTACTTTACAGAATATTCAACTAAAATCACAACCAATTATTATACAAGAAAGTATTTTAATTGATTGGCCATTAGGAATAACTTTTAGGCTTTTGTGTGCTTTATGATATTCCATAATTCACTGACTTTTAACATTTCCCTCCTGAAGGAATCTGGTCTACTCGACAGGAAGCCTTAATTGGAGAAGAATCTGCAGAGCTAAAAAAGCTGGTTCTAATAGGAGTCAGATTTCACAATGAGAAGGTTGAAATGTTGCAGGGAGAAAGTGGCTCATTACTAGAAAAAATGTCTGAATCCCAAAGGGTATGTATTTTCCCTAAAATAATATGAATGTTGTCAGGGAGGAAAATTCATAATTGATTATTAACAGCTAATAGTAGCTCTGCTTAAAAGTGGTAGTGGAAACATAAACAAAATGTATTTATTTTCCAGAATTTAACTAAACTAAGAACTTCTCAGACTGTAGATAACATTGTTATTATTATTATTTATTATTCAAAAAGGTTAAATTATTTGCTTCCTTATATTTAATTTTATGCATTGTTATACATATGTGTAACTTCAAAAACATACAATAAGATCACTTCAAGTCTTCCCTAGCACTAGTGGTGTTGTGTGAGGTTAAGAAACAATAGACTTTTTTCCACAATTGTCAGCCTTAGATTTCTATTTGGATGCCTGAGATTTCTACTTAGATGCTTGATGCCTGAGTCTGATTTCAATTATTTTGTATAATTAAGACATAATTTATCATGTAGTCTATTTATTCATTGTAAAAACAGAAACTCCTGCTGTATTTGTTTCAGAGTAATATGTCACTGGAACATCTATTTAAAGAGAAGAGGTATGTTCATTTTTTCCAAGCCTTACTTTTAGTGCTTGCTAGACAATATTAGTATTCTAGGATGTACTGGACTAATGAGACTTATCTTGTCCATCCTAGACGGACACAGGTCTTCCAGAAATACTTTAATGAAATAGTTTAATATCTCCTACATTATGTTTTTAATTAGGTCATCTTAGTCAGAAATCTTCATTTCCCTTCTTTACACCAAAGACTCAGTTTTGTTGCTAAGAATAAAATACAATTCCTGTTACCAATAACAGTTACTGCAGCAGGGCATAAGGAATGTGAGTCTTCACTACCTGCATGTTATCTGGCCTTCACTTTCATTCTAGCTCATTTGGTTTATCACTTGCTTTTTCTCCTACATCACAGAGGAAGAATATCTTCGAGACTGGGGCTGTCATTCGCTGCGGGCACTTTCCAGCACACTGGGGCACTCCTTTATTTGAGACTTCTTGGCACTTCAGTAAATAAGCAGGATGTGCTGACAGGGCTGCAATTTCAGAGTACCTGCATGAAGTGCTGGAATCAAGAGCTGGGGCAGGCGCAGAAAGGAAAAACTTTTTAACCAGGGCAAGGTCTGGAGCATCCAGAGTTATTTCAGAAACTAAGGAAAACAAGGAGAGAAACAGGAGGAGCTCGGCATGAGAAAATTAGAAGCAGGCAAACATAAAAAGATTAAAAGGCTGCAATTAATAGCTGGCATTAAAAGGCTCAGCATCAGAGAATTCTGTTCCTTCTATAAGGAAGAAACTGTACAAAGAGGTATCAGCTGTAGTCTCAGTGAATTATAACACTGTATTTGCATGTGGTCTGTCTACTTTCTGAATGTATTAGTTCATAGTACAGTGTCAATACCTATTAAAGGAAAGCAACAAAACAAACCAAAAATGTCATTCCACCCAAAAAAAGCCCATGCCACTGCCCTGACACCCCTCAAAAGTCAAAACAACAGCAAAAGTATCATTCAGAAAATAGATCATCCAGAGTTTACAAGGCAAGAATCTATAACCACCAAGGTGAAGTCAGGAGGACATTCAAGGTATTATTGTCTTGGATTTTCCAAAGAAAACCTTCCTTTTCTCTGCATGATCTCATAAGTGGAATTTTTGCAGAGTTTGGAACACCCTACTCCACCTCACACTGCAATTTTTGTATGTGTAAGGCTGCAGAAGACCAGGCTAAGGCATGTTGGCAAACATGTTTTCTTCAGGGTAACGACAGATCAGATGGATCCTTGTGCTTCAAGTAACACATTCTAGGAAGAGTACTTTACCAATAAAAAGAAACCTAATGTAAAGCTGTTGTTATTTAATAATAAATAATATTTTACTCTAGATAGTCTGATAATTAGCTCTACAAACAATCTCTTTTCCCTTTTCTCTATAGACATGAAGGTTGTTTTTCCACCAGAGTTTTTGGGGCCTTTTAACTCCTATCAGGCACCATTTCCAATTTAACTACTGTGGATATTTTGTTATACTGCATACTTACTATGAAGGTAAAGAGAAATTTAACCAGAGAGATGGACTGGTTAAATTAAGAAACATTCATTATTAACATTTATTCTCAGGGCTGAGTAAACTGAAATATTATTGGAACAGACATTCCAGGCACATTTATGCAATGATTTCATAAGTGGGCTGGTTTAGAGTTTTTTAGCTGGTGAAAGATTTGTTCCTGCATTTACAAATGTCTCCTCTCAGGGCAAGAAAACATAAAATTCTCTGCTTCTAATGCTTCTAATAGCACTGCAGAATACACTGAGACTGCTACAAAGTTCTGTCAAGACAGCTATCATAAAAAAATCCAAAGAAAAATTTTAATCTCATTTGGAAAGAAGGCATATGCTCATTTTTAGAATGTTTCTGTATTTATCAAGCCCAAGATTATGAGCATTTTTCAAGATTCACATAGCTAAAATTTAAGTTAAAACTTTCACCCCTCTTCTAACAGTGGAAAGAAGAAAAGGGCAATAATTGATATTGGTTTCCATATAAGAACTCTTTAAAACACATAGAAGATAATTATTTCTATTTTCTCTAGCATCTCTGAATTCTTCTACTTCACATGACTCTATTTCTCACTGAGCAACAACAAGTCTTTTCTCAATGCTGTATTGTATTAAAAGTTGTCGGCTCTTTTCAAATGCTGTTCTTATATTGTGCATAAGCTGCCTTCTGCAGAAGAGTTGGTACAAAAGGGAACAACAGATCTGAAAAGACAGTTAATCATGCTTTGAACAAATGAATTAATTCTGAATGAATAGCGAAAGTTCTCAGAAGTCTTGCACTTTAAATATATGGTATGTGAGATGTTTACCGGGTAAGTATATATCTAGGCCTTCCCTGTACTTTTTACAGACAAAGATCCTTAGTTATTACTGTAACACGAGTAAACAGGAATAGATAAAAATATTTAAATAGTAATATAATAGCTAATTCTAAAAGGAGAAACATATCATAGACAAATAGAAAAACATTAATTTCAATTATTTCTTTTTTCTTTTGGCTTATATGACATGGCCACTGAAAATTAGATGTTTGCTTCTGTAGGCTGAATTTATGGGCTAAAGGTTTATACATTTTATCTTAATCTGAGTTGTCATTCTTGGTATTTTAATTTTTATCAGTAATAAAAGCATTTATTTTATGTTCCAATTTCATTATTCCAGGTTTTCAAATGTGGTATTTCTGTTTTGAAATAGGTAAAAATACTGTAGAAATAAAATGAAGGTGTTAATTTATGTTCACATGTAAAATGTTTGCAATGTTTTCTATATGTTTCTGTGGATTATGCTTCAATCTCAGATACACTGGATTTCAGATGCCCCTCAAGCTACTTCTAAATCACTTTTGAATTACTGTTTAACAACGTTGTATTGAATCTGTATTTCCTGATAGGTGTTAGTATAGATATACTTTTCCAAAACAGCAATATCATAGTTGTTGTTTTATTAATGTAAAAACACAGCTCTGGGCATGGATTCAATATATTCAGTTAGGTGATCAGACAGTGGATTGTGTGTGATGCATTCCAAACATGAACAGTTTACCATACAATTCCCAAATACCTACATGCAAATCAGTAAATTAATCCTGATTTATTGCTAGATGTTTTTGGCAACCACCAGAGCAAACTCCATAAATGTTTTCGAAGGGGAAGAAAGAATTAGGAGATGGGGAGGAACATCAAGAAGTGAGAGCGGAATAAATAAGCATTGTACTGAAATACCTAACTGAATCAAATTACAACAGTTAGTTGCAGGAAGCAACCTCCTTCCAACAGTTACCTTTGGCAAATTCACAAAAAAACCAGGTATAGTCTTAAAGTTAACTCTGTCACTGAGAAAGGTTCTGGGAGAAAGTATAGTTCCGATGTCCTTATGAACCACAGTTTTCTGAGTGATCCTTTTTTTTCAATTTGTCTTCTCTTGTCCACTTCTCCTGTCCATAAGGACTAACTTATTTTCCATTTCCTGTGGAATGCTTTTCTTTTTTCTCCATTGTACTCCAGATTGTCTCTTGTCAAGCCATCTCCTTTTGTTTTCCAACTATGCTGTTTGCACTGAAATTTACAATATTGTCTCAACTGTTCGAAAAGGACTTTTAAATAGGGGACTGCAGTCCAGTTCTTGTTTTCCATTGCAAAGGCTGGACTAAGAAAAACAATATTGTGAAAATAAATAAAAAATATTGTTTCAACTTTGAATTGATGAATTAAGATGATAAAATAAGACCCAAATAAGGAAATGTAACAAATCTAAAATACTGTAAGTATTTTAATCTGGTTCATATACACAGCCCTATGTCTTTTCTTCTTTATTCCAAAACCTGCTGGGAATGTGGTATTCCAGAAGATCATAGCTGGTGTGTGCACCTCATACCTGGGAGAGTTCTGCTGAAAAGGAAAGTGAATGAACTGGGAAGTGGAATCTGTAAATTATCTAGATTCATGACAGCAACTAGATTAATTGAACTTTTTGGCTCCAAAGGCATTGACTATAGCTATTCAGTTAAACTTCTGATAACCAACTAGAATTGGAAAAAGAAAGTAATATGGTGAAAAGAACTTTTGAAATATTGATGTTGAAAGTAGGGTAGAGTTCTTTCTGGAAAGGCAGGGAGATTATTAAATGAACAAAAGAACTATCTTGCATAGAGCCCTGCATTTCAGCACTGAAGGGAAAACTGACACATCAAATTTGTACAACAAAAGGAAAGGGTTTATCAGCTTCTAAATGCATTACATAGGGATGATTGTTAATGCTTGGAAAAACTACTGTGGTTAAAGGAAAAAGAGTCTTAGCATAAAGAGCCTAAAAATGGCCAAGTTCAGCCAGATAAAGCATTCAGAGAAAATGAAAAGCAGTAGAAGTCTGTTCAAACATTCAGAGCTTTCTTCTCCTTGTACATGTATACAAGGTATACTAAATTTGTATATGTTATTTGTGAGGTTTTAGTATTGTTTTCACTTGAAACATTGCTGTAAAAATTTCAACTATTGATGCATATAATACCCTACAGAAAATGCCTCACTATTAGTTGCACACAGAAAAGTACAACACTTAATTGGAGAAAGGGAATGCAATTTCTATTTCTGTGTTTTCTTCAACACATGGGACCTGGGACATGAAAGTCGTCTTCTACAATGGCCTAAAGCTAGAGCACTCACTTGTTAAGCTAGAGACACAGCTTTTCTTCCACTGGGACTATACTTTTATTGCACACAAAGTTGTCTATTCCTGAAATTACATTATTCTCTTCAGCCACTATAAAATTTAAGATACAGAGCATATTGTTTAAGACAAGGATCAGAATACCTATCCCTCACATTTTCAAACCCTAAGCAATGTAATGCCTCCTTCCACCAAAGCTGTTCCTTCTATTCCAGCCAGTACAGAATATGGCTTGTGAGCTAAAGCATTTCCTGGGAAATGACAGGTCTGCATCTGGAATACCCAAAATAGAAGGGTCATAGGCAAACAAGTGGATTTCTTTCTGATGGTTTCTTTTATGAAGAATTATTACTATTTTGTCTTCCTTCTTTAAAAAAATAAATTCATCTGTAATTCCTTTCACCTCAAACTATGTAACAAGCCTTGTCCCTTGCCTGTCTGGGGTGAGCTGACCCTGACTGAAACAAGATTTCCAAGAAGCCCCTCTTTATCAGGTGGAGAAAATATAATGGAAAGATCATGGATCAAGATAAGGACAGGTAAATCCCTTACCAATCACTACCTTGGGCAAAATAGGCTTTACCTGGGGAAAAATAGTTTAAATTATGGACAATTATTTGTAATAGATTAGAATAGTGAAAAATCACCTTCCCTTTGCCCTTCACTTCTTCCCAGATTCAACTTCACTTTGGATTTCTCTGCTTCCTCCCCCTGCATGGCTCAGGGAGATGGGAAATGAGGATTGTGACCACAGTGCTTTCTCTGTGCTGCTTCTTTCTCCTCATGCTCTTCTCCTGCTCCAACATGGGATCCCACCTACAGGAGACATTCTGTGGAATTCACCAAGTGCCCTTCCCTTGGGCTGCAGTTTTACACAAACTGTCCCTTCCCCAGGGTACAGTCTGTCAGGAACAGGTTGTTGCAGTTCCCCCACAGGGTCACAAGTACTGTCAGAAAACTTGCTCCAGTGTGGGCTCTTCACTCCATGGGTCCACAGGTTCTGCCAGGAGCCAGCTCCTGTATGGTATTCCCAGGGCTTCACAGCCTTCTTCAGGCATCCACCTGTTCCAGCATGGGGTCCTCAGCAGTCTGCAGGTGGATCCCTCCTTTACTGTGAACCATCGTGGGCCGCAGTTGGACATCCTGCTGCACCATGGGCTGCATGAGAATCCCAGCTCCAGCATCTGGAGTGCTTCCTTCCCCTCCTTCTCCATTGACCTTGGTGTCTGCAGGGCTGTTTCTCTCACATGTTCTCACTCCTCTCACAGGTGGTGCACAATGACTTTTACCCTTTCTAAAATATGTCATCTCAGACATTACAAGAAGCAATGTATGAATATCACTTCTTGGGTCTACTATGGCCAGCAGTGGATCTGTCTCGGAGGCAGCTGGAATTATTTCCATCTGGATGGTGGCAGCTGCTGGTGTCACAGAAGCCACCCCTGCACCTCCTCCACTATCAAAACCTTGCCATGCAAACCCAATAATTACTCTGAGGACTGTTCTTAAATTCTAAAACTTTCTTCACCTTGGGGGCTGTAAGTACCATGGGACAATAGTGTTTTGGAGCAGGTTTACAGATGCATGAAGAATTTCTTTAATAAAAAGGGATAGAAAGACATAGAAGAGTTCAGTGACTTCAAAGCAAGAAGCCATAATGTGATTATAATGGGGTGAATTTCTCTTAAAAAAAACCACTATCAAACAACCCTTACAATCGTAAGTGAACGTAAATGAACTAATCAAACAACAGTCAAAGAAATCTGCAATTCCAGGGCAAAGAAAGAAGCAGGAAAACTACATTCCCTTACCAGTGCCCTTCTTTGTGTTTACCCTTCTTTCCCTTTCTATTTACTTCCTTAACTCTAGCCCTGATGTCCTTCCTGTTTTATTCTGCAGATATTTCTACTTATATTAGAACCTCTCTTTGTCTTTTCCTTCACATTCAAGTCTTTTTTAACCAACCACTAGTGCTCTGCAGAATGCTCCAAGCTTGAGGGACAGATTTGGACATCTCCCCTTTTGTAACTTCTCCACAGGCACATTGATCAGTGTCCTCTTCATGCTTCTTGGCAACACAGTATTTATTAAATACATTTTCTGTGTCGTATAGATAGAAAAAGAGAGATTATCTCAACATAAAAGTGATTGAAAAGTACCCAGGGTGATTAAGGCTCAGTAGTGCTTGAATGTTTCCAAGCAGCTCTGACCCATAAAGGAGAGCTGGTCCTTCACAACTTCAAGGAAGGCATAAGACTCTATTAGTTGGTGAAATTTGTAAAACACAGTACATACTTATCTAGGCTGGCACTGATTTCAATAACTATCTGGATTTAAAAAGGAAATTATAAAATCATGTAAAGATAGACTCTGAAAAAAAGGCATTCCTGTTTTCAGGGATGAGTAGCTCATAATAAAGAGTTATATAGGAACCTACCAAAACAAAATCTGTAGAGCTCAGTGGACTATGAATAGAAACTTGGAGGGGAAAACAAGGACACAATTGGATAACACAATATTTTCAGAGGAAAAAAAAAGTGGGTGAAGGTTTTTTTTATTAACTCTTATCAAAATAATGTCAAAAGCTATTTTTGAGTAAAGGGCAAGGCAGAAGGGAAGGGAAGGGAAGGGAANAGCAGATTCTAATGTGCTGAATGACTTACATTCAATAGAGATGGGCTAAAGAACATGCACACAGCCACTGATATGGAAAAGGCTATAAAGGGGAAATGAGAGTATATTGTTTAGAAACATCTGTCAGAGATGAAAGGAAAGGGAAAAGGAGAGAAGGGAAGGGAAGGGAAGGGAAGGGAAGGGAAGGGAAGGGGAGTTGTTTTACTTTAAATACATATTAGAGGAATTAGAGGAAATATAATTAAAATCCTAGATAGAAAAGACTTTCTGATCCATCTGTTTTCTTCTAAACACATTGTCATCATCACAAATGGCATTCAAAGAGCAAAAGTTCCGCATAGTTATTGGGCACTTCATTATCACTTATTATTGGCAGAACTTCACTTTTGTTTTTAATTATCTTTTTAACTGAATAGGAATTTTGGAAGTGTTAAATGGCAAGATTTATTGTATCAAGGACCACAGAGGGGAACTACTTTCAGTATTTGTTTTCATTTGTGTTTCTTTGCTTTGTAGTGCTTTCTAATGTTTCTCTATTTTGAACAGTTTTCTCATTATAAATATGTACTTTCATCTTTACCATTCTTTTTCAGAAATAAACATGAGGTACAGCACTCTGCACCTGGGATACAAACTCAGAATATGGTTTTCAGAATATTTATTAAGGAAGTTATTTGCTTCAGTAGCATCAAAAATATATAGAAAGCATACAAAAATCTGAGTCTTGCTGTACGCAGAAGATGCACAGCCTGCTTTGTCTGTGGGTGTGATGGAATGCATTTCAGAATAGTTGTGTTGTCAAGGAACAAGACAATACCTGAGAGAGAGAGAGTCACTGAATGCCGTGGCATGTATTTTTAATGGAGCAGATTCCAGCCTGGGGGCGGTTCACCTCAAAACCATGATTATGTGTGAAGAAATCTGTTTACTAGTATGAGGGGGAGGGGGGGGGGGGGCGGGGCATATGTTTGA
>VWZU01008081.1:236007-278341 GCA_013397095.1 Sterrhoptilus dennistouni | reverse complement strand
AATAACGTTGTCCAGAGTTAGGGGGCTCTCCGAATTTTCTAATTGACTGTTTTATTACCATCATTTTCTCTGGCACTGAATTTAAGTCATCAGAGGTTAGCTGATACAGAAAGTAACATGGACCTACCCGTTCTTAGAGCAAATGACTATTCTGATCCAAGAAAGGTTGATTTTCTTGTCAGCATCTCTAGATTAGATGCTGCAGCACCTATAATACACTTGCTTTTCTACTGCAAAATTGTAGTCTTCCATTTGTCTTCCCAGGTGGTCAAAATTGCTGCGGCATACACAGTATTGATTATTTTTTATTTCAAATGTCTCATCTTAAGCTGACTGACACCACACTCCAAGAACATGGAAAACTAACATATGTTCTCTACTGCTTCAAAACCAAACCAGTGGGATTAAAAACTACTGTTAATATTCCAACATTTAAAGCTTAGGTTTCTCCTTCTTATGTGAGGACAAAACAAGTGGAGGGAACTGCATGCATTTTCTGATTAGCATAGTCTGGGCTTGAGAAAGGTTGTCTAATACACATTTAGTACAAGTCAGAAACAAAGCTATTGCTAACTCCCTTCAGGTTCTCTTACTATGGCAACCCAGCAAGATAAAGATGAAAATAATTCACTATCTTCTGTTCCTTTAAGGTCTGTATTCAGTCAGTTTTGAATGCTTTTAATTAAAGCACTTTGAAAGATTTTTGAAAACTTGGAGCAAAAAAACATCATAAAATGAGATTGTAAAAATTACTGTTAGTGAAAAAGGTAAAAAGCCGTTTTTACCTCTCCTCTCTCTTATTTGTCAGTCGCTTTTCACTCCTGCTCTCCAGTTCATTAATATTTTGGGTTTTAGTATGTTGGTAACAGTAACTAAGTGTTAATTTGTTCCTTGGCATATTACACTGAGATGAACCTGATTAATTAAAACAGGAAGCACCATCCCTGAAGCACTATGGCTGGTGCCTTGGTGTTGATGCCTGGGGTTTTGTGTGTAATAAGACTCCTGGCTGCAGGCAAAGGGAGACCGCACACTTCCCCACCTCTGGCGTGGAACAGAATTAAGCATTAACTCTGTAGCAGACCCCTGCTTATCAGCAACCTTGCTATTACTACACCAACCCTGATGTGCATAAGCAATATTTTCATCCACTTCCCAAGAGATTTATCTAGCTGTTGAAGTAGAAAATGAATATTTTACAGTTCACTTGTCTGATCAATTACCTACAAGCTGCTGCAGTATTTTATGGCCAGTGGGAGAGCTGTGTAGGTGATGATAGAGAAATCTGGAGGGAATCTGTTAGCCAACTACAAAAAGGGGACTAAAACTGTGAATGAGCCATCAGTAACAATCCTTTTGTTCATAAGGGTCTAGCCAGAAATTACAGCGTAACCAATTAAAGTACATAAATGATAATCAGCAGAATGTGAATTCCAGAGGTGAAGAAATTTGATTGCTTGATTGGAGGATAATGAAGTGCAGAGATGATTCAAAAGCCAACCTCTTCTCAGTGAAACATCTCCCTCAGTACTTTATTTACCATTTTTGTCTTTTAGATAATTGGAAGAAACTCTTTCCTAGATACACTTTGGAAATTAAATTAACCAACTCAAAGTTAAATTGTGTACATTTTTTAAGCAAGGCATTAAAGATCATAGCACAGAAAACTTCAATAACCTAAGCTCCCAGAGGTTTATTTTAATAGAAAAACTTTGTGTTGGCAATTCATTTCAAGAACATTACACATGACGTCTTGAATAAGTTAGTGAAAACTCTCTTATCTGATTGCATGTGAATTATGTTTTCTCTCTAAAAACCTGTAAGGAATATTAGTCTGTTATTTACAGAGTGAACAGTGACAAGTTCAAATCCTTATTTTAAAATGATGAAAGCATAAAGAAGCAACCTGGAAGATTCACAAGGTAGTTTGTGTTTGGCTATTTGAAATTCCTGCTGTTTAGTCCAAGAGTTTTAAACATATCTTCATTCTTTAATTTACAGACGACCCTGTGAGAGAGATAAGTTTGTATCTGTGGCAAGAAAATCAAATCTGATTTGTTTAGTGATAACAACAAATATCACTTAGACTTAAATGACTTTCAGGCCTTCAAATCTAAAGGAAAAATAAATCTGAGATGAGTTAAAATTCAGATATAGCATTGGAAGTCTGGACTTTTTTCCTTATTCCAGAACATCATTAAAAAGTAAACACTGTAAATATATGTTGCTGCCTGAGCACAGATTATTTGCCTCTACAAAGGCAAATTAACTACAGCTTCTTTTAGGTTATACCATGCTTTTGTGTTTTAGGAGAATGTGTCTTCCCTATTGCAAGCTTTTGATTAAGCTCCTTCCGATTGAGCCTTTATCAGTGTTTATTAAATATAGAAAAACAGACTGAAGAATGAAGATTTTTTTCTATAATAAGTTCCTTTTTAACTATCCTTTGAAGAGGAAGTATTCAAAATAGACAAAAAACAATCACTTTTTTACACATATTAAAAAATTTAATGTGCGAAGAAGTGCATTTATTAAAATTGTCTTTCACTGGTTTTACTCTCAAAACTTTACTTACATCACTACAATGGAAGAGATTTTATCCAAAGGGAAGAAAATAATCTTCTACTTCTATTATAGGTCTCTTATTAAAATATCTTTTATTAATTTTACCAAGTCTCCAAAGCCTTCATAAATGACTGTTACTGTGTTGGCCCAAATTCACAGCATAATCCACCACCAAAGTTTAAAACTTCTTTCAAAGGCACATTATTTCTGAAGCAAAGCAGCTGAGACAGAACAGGACATTCTCCATGTTTTCTTGTAGAGCAACTGATTTTTGAGGTTTTTGCTTGCATTACATGTTTTAGGCTATCTAATACCAGTAACAATCCAAGAATAGCAGTTGATTGAACACTGGTTAAAAACTTGTTTTGAAAATTTTAGCAACTTTTTTTAGTCTTCAATTGTATTATTTATATGACCATTAATTATCCAGACAGGGGATTCCAAGCGTCAAATGGAATGCTGTTGTCTAGTTAAATTTTTTATGTTACTTGATTTACTCTTATTCTAGAGTTCCATTTTGTGGCTGATTTTATTGGAAAAGTTTGACATTGTATAAACCACTTGCCCTATGAGATTTAGTCTACCAAAATCCTCCTTTATCTGCAAGGTGAATGCCAAAACTTTATAGTGTCACAGATGGCTTTACCAGTCTGTCTGCTTTATGGACTTTTTCAACACTGAGTTTTGTAAATTTATCAGGCTTCAGTCATATCTTAAAAAATTTCTTACCCTCTTAAATGTTTTCTAGTGCATGCTCTGAAAATAGTGAGTGTGGGTGCTCCATTAGTCTAATAATTTTGATGGCATTCCTCTGCGACTCACTGCATGAACTAGTCATGGTAACTGGAAAACAGCCCCATCTGACATGGTAGAAAAATTTTCTGTAATAGGCACAGAGCACAGTATAGGTTCATGTGCAATACCCACAAGAGGCACAGTCCCAAGTAACAGTGAGAGTGGTGAGGGAGGACATGTCCCACTCTCCTCCTCCAGAGGAGCCACAAATAAGGCAGGAGCTCAGCTGGCCAGGATAGGAGGGTTGTGGGTGGGAAGGACCATGGATCCATTTTACTGTTGGGAGCAGGACGCATCAATCCATGGTTCTTTTCACCAGGCCTGCTATTGCTTTTTCTGCAGTGAAATTTCAATGTGAAATGCACAGAAAGTCCAGCACGGAGCACAAGGCCAGGCCTGCCCTGAGGACCAATTCCAGGCAAGCTAGGCTTCTAAACTGAGAAGGTCCCAAGTTTCATCATCTGTAAGTCTAACCATACTGCTTTAAAAAGCTACCACACCAGCCAAGAACTAGTTAACACCATCCTGTTGGGAAGTTAACATCGTCCCATTGGGCCAAAACAAGGAAAAACTTCTATATTTCAGAAAGAAATACATTTTATATTTTTAGATGTAAATTGTACTTCACGGAGATAGTAAAGTGTTTCCAAATTGGATTCCTTTGAAGTATTAGCCAACTGGGAAAAAAAAATGAGATGAAAGGACATACTTTTATCTGGGATACTCAACATCACAGAGGAAGTCAGTGGAATAGGACAAAAAAATAAATTTAACCAGAAAAAAAAAAAAAAGAAAAACAAAAAACACCCCAAACAACAACAACAACAACAAAAAACCCCTAAAAATACCAAAATAATAAAATAAAATACCCAAAAATAAAAGAAAACCATGACACATGAAATAAAGACATATTTCTTTGAACCAAGTAGTTAGATTTGCAAACTGATAGATAAAATAGGAGAAAAACAACATATTTCAGAATTGAATGGAGGCTGAAAATTTCAGCCTTTGCATAGATTTAAAGAATATTTTGCTATATTTATTTTAATGATTCAGTACAAAAAAAAGATCTGAAGCCATTTTTTGTTCTTGGAACAAGCTTTATTTAAAGGTATAGCACAACAACTTGACTATATTGTTACTGTGTTATATGTTTGTTATAGGCAAACAACTTGACTATATTGTTATTGTGCCACTAATATATTGCTACTTTATGCTCATTTTTCTGACTAGCATCAGTCTAGACTAGCAGTTAAACTATCTCATGAAAGTGGGTCAGTTCTACAGACCATACACTGCAAATTGAGATGACTCTGTCATTACCAGGGTCCACTTTCTCTGGAATCTGCAAAAGCAGCTGCTTCTGGACTGTGTATTATAGAAGGAAGCTATGTATCTGCCCTGAACCTTTTGGTTTCTTCCATTTTAAAGGGACTATGGAGCTCATGGTTTCACAGAAAATGTTTTTTCCTGGCAAAAAAATCTATGCCAACATACAAGGTGAAGGAAAATATGTTTACCTCCTTTGCCAGAAGTAAAAACTTAGCCAACAGATCTATGTATAAATTAGGAGAAAATAGAGCAGGCAACTTCAGTAGCAACTGTACAGACATCTATGAGCAAATAAATTGCATAACTGAAGTAAATAAACACTGTTTAATCAGCATTGCAATAAAGTAACAAGGAGTACATAGTAGAATTAGCAATATTTTGAAAAACACCATTTTCACATGACACATTAAAAATGGGTAACTTCTTGCTACAGGCTGTTGTAAAGGTGAATTAGACAAATTTACCTAAATTAGAAAAATTCATGCAGGATAGGTGGTATCAATAGCTATTACACACAATGACTTAGATGCCATTAAAGGCCCAGGAGGTCCTTAAATTACATACAGATTGAATAATATTCTGTGAGACTGATCCTACTTTATCCCACTTCTGCTTATCATCCCCTATTGGCCACCACTAGAGATGAGGTTCTGGGAGAAAGGTTTTTGGTTAAACTTGTTCTGGCAGTTTTTTTTTTTTTAAAGAGATACGAAATGACAAAAATCAATTCTGCACCTATAGTAGAAGAGCCAGTTTTCAAAGTTAATCCATTATGTGTTTTCCTTCAGATTAAAAACTGCTTATATGGTATTCACTTGACCTATAAAACAGAAAATATAAATATTCTGTGCGTGTAATGCAGTAAAAATTCATTTCCAGACAGTTTTTTCTACAGACAATCTTTTGACCAAGGATATTACATTGTGGTAATTTGCAGAGATGCTCCAGCTATGGCTAAAGTGGTATTATAGGTCCTTGGGTTCTAATTTTATGCTTTTTGACCTCCTCACCTCCTACCTTTTTCTACCTGAAACATTCTTAGGACTTCCATGATTCTCATTTCTACAGCAGAAGGTTTATTATGATGATAATAATAAATTTTTTTATCTGGGGAAATGGTTTTTGCAGTAATTGCCATGGTTGTGTGCATCCACCATGCATCATCCATCCTGGTAAGTTCCTACAAAGAAGAGGAGCATCCTTTTACCTGTTGCCAATATTCTAAGAATAACAAGAAGATCAGTGCCAAGGTTAATTTTTCATCCTGTCCACAACTACACCAAAATCTTAAAAAATACACAAAAAATCCCTTATCTCATTTATTCTAACTTCTGACAATTCATTACTTTGTTTATAGTGTAACAGAAGAAAATTTAAAATATAAGAATTATAAAATATATCTTCTCATAAAGATAAGCTTATATTAATATTGTCTTTTATATTTTGGCTAATTAAACAGAATTAAGGTTGCATGCTCATACCTGTTCTAGATTAGCTGTGCATGGATTTTTATTTTGTAGCCCACAGAGTCAGCCTCAAAAATAATCAAAAAGTCATAGAATCATTTAGGTTGGAAAAGATCTTCAAAATCATTGAGTCCAACTGTAAATCCACCACTGACAAGTTGATCGCTAAACCATGTTTGTAAGTGTCACACCTACATATATTTTAAATACTCCCAGGGATGATAATTCCACCACTTCCCTGGGCAGCCTGTTCCAATGTCTGGCCACCTTTTCAGTGAAGAAAATTTTCCTAATATCCAACCGAAATCTCTCCTGGCTTAAGTGGAGACCATTTCGTTTCATTCTGTCCCTTGTTACCAGAGAGAATAGACAGCCTCCTTTCTAACAGTTGTAGAAAACAAGATCTTATGTGAGCCTCCTTTTCTCCAGGCTACACAACCTCAGTTCCCCCAACTGCGTCTTGTAAGACGTGCTCTAGGCCCTTCACCAGGACTTCACATTCAGTTTCATGATCATAGAACCTTATTTTTAAGCTAAATATAACCTATATTGACCACACTTGTCTCAGTAAAAAGTTAACTTTCCTCATTCACCCAAACTATCCTGATGTAGTTACAATTGTGACAAGATATTGATCTGTTTTCTTCACTGTTGCTAGAGAAGGAGCCAAAGGCTGATATGGCACAGCCATCTGGTAGTTACAATAAAGCTTTTTTCAACCTTTCACTATGAATTTTACACACAATACTTGCTTCCACTTTTGATTAATTTTAGTGCTAAAAGATTACCTGAGCATCCCAGATGCATGCAGACATATATTCTTTTAAAAATCATATTTCAAGTAACAGTATATTGAATCATATTTCAAGAAATCATATGTCAAGTAACAGAGCTTTGGAAGAATATCATCTTCCAGACAGGTATGAAATCAGTGACTTAACTTTTTTTGCCAAGAGTTACATCACACTGAACAAATATTTTTAGGCATTGACTTTTTTTGACTTTTCAGGTTCTCCTTGAAATACACTCAGAACAACCAATTTAGTACAACTCAACATCGACCAAAATTTAACTTTTATTCAGTGAACTTATATTTTTTCATTAACTATGAAATATATGAAATTAGTCTGCTATATTATACAAATTATTGTAAAGGGGTTTTTTTGTCATTTGGCATGTTTATAATGTATAAATATTTAATTCAGTAGATTGACCTAGGTACTACCATGCTATTTCTACTGCAATTTGTTATTTTTTATATGTTACTGCAGAAAAATATTATGTGGGTGAGCTTTCCAGAGATGCAGAAAATGGAAAACCTTCAGTGAACATCCACAGCAACTTATAATTAAATTTTCAGAGATATTTAAACACATTGAAATTCTACTACTAGAGGTACATCTATGAAAATTAATGTAAAATTAGACAGAGTAATGATAAGGCAGTATCCAGTTTATTTAGAAAGGTAAAGTCATTTGATGTGCAAAAAGATCCATGAGACAAGTTACTAACCTTGGAATAAGTAGTGTGTATTCTGACACTAAATACACTGATTATTGAACCTGACAGTTGTGTGAAACTTGTCTTATTGCCACTTTTTACTTTTTTTACTCTATTTTCTGTCCATCATTTTTACTTAAATTGCAAGACATTCATAGCTGATACTTTGTTCCACAATACATTTTGTGCATTTACTTGCACAGTAAGGCTTTCATCTCTCCAGTCTCTCTATCAGATAGTCAAATATATCTAAGAAGACTATGAGAAGCTCAAAACTTTTCGTCAGATAAATGTATCCCTAAAACCAAAAAAGTCTGTATTTAACCAAACCAAATCAAGTTTTTTAAAAACTTCTGAAGCTCATAATAGTTAGCAAATACCTTAACACCTCTGAAGGCTTAAATATAGGCACAGTTTCATGCATACCTTTTCCTCATTACAGAAAATATGGGGTTTTTGTTGGCTGGCTCTATCCACATTCCAAAATTGAACATTATATGAGAATTCATAAGGTATCACCTTACTCATTACATCTGAAACTTTTCTTTTGCTTGCTCTAAAGTCTTTTGCATTATGAATGAATGCCCTTTGGACTGAATTCATCCCCCATTTTCTGTCAGGAATTATGACTTCATCCTGGATGTTATCCCAGGAGCAGAGCTTGATGACATTGCTGAGAATGCCTCCTCTATCAGTTTGAGCTTTGCTCTCATAGTTATTTCAGCTACTTTTATGGCAACCACTGCAATCATTAGTTAAAGCTGTTGGGACACCTCCCACCCATTCCCAATGGATTGTGATAGTTTCAGTGTCTTAGGGAAAAGCCTGTGCTCTATAATTTCCACAGAGGCCTAATCTTTGACATACCATTAACTACTTTTATGAAGGGGAAAGGATACATCCAAACTACATCTTACAACTTCTTTATGGATCATAATCTGCCAGTTATAATGAAGCACATATGCATAGTGTATCAGGGCATATTCTAGTTTTCCAAAGTTTAGATGGTACCTAAGGGAAAAAAAAGTTAGACCAGCAGATATATTGTTGAGCTGAGGCATTCTGGAGTTAAGTCTCTCCCTGGGCTGAGATGAAGGGATACAGAAAGGTAAAGCAAACAAGCATGTTCCTGAAAAGAAAAGAAAATAAAAAAACCCCACAAATTGGGACTGTTATAACAGAATTCTATAAAACCACTGTAGTCAGAGAAAGGGGAAATAGGGAATGATTGTTAAATATTATGAGAACTACACAACATAAAATGTCAGGTGGCAAGTTTAACACACAAAGAAGGAAGTTTTTCACAGAAGAAAAGTTTTTCACATCTTCATTTCTAGGCTTTTAAATCTCCTACTACAGAAGAATATGAATCTTGAAGTGTAAAAAGCATTCAGATAACAAGCAAATTCATGCAATAAAAAATCTATGGATGGTCACTAAAAATTATGAAAAAAAAAAGATTTCAACAAAATTGTGGCGACTGGGAGAGTTTCATGGTAAAGCATGCTTACACTGTACTTTTTAAATGTTCTTTCTGGGTCCCTCTTGGAAGCATAATTCTTGACTACATAGACCCCTGATTTAAAGGACTATATCCTCTTTTAGGTAAAGAATGATAGCTTTTGGGAACTTCAGAAAACTGACTTTCCATCATTCAGTATCTGTAGAGCAAAAATTCCATTTTTGCTGTTAGTACAAAGTGCATTATGGTTTGTGACAGATCCGGTGGAAAGATAATGATACAGGCCTGGAAGTATACACGTCCTATAACACCTCCACTTTGCTCCTGATACTTCTCCTCTGTTATCATGGATTGTCAGATAGATCAGTAAAGTGAACAGAGAAATACTAGATAACTTCCTAAGTGTTGTTGGATGTTTTTTTTCTTCCTTTAATATCATTTTGATTACAGAAAATTAGTGGAGGAATCTCCAACAGTTTGGCTTGCTGCACAAAATGATATGTAGGCCAATCACCTATTGCCCCACAAAGGAAACACTTTGAAAAATGGTGATTGCAAACAATGATGAGAAAGATGAGATAGTCTCAGCCATATCTCTTCCTTGGGACTAAAAAGATTAAAAAGTAGTGGGAGAATGGAAGGATGGAGAAATAGTAATGAAAGAAATACAAACTATATTTAGCTTCAGAATCAAGTTTCAAAATTATTAACAATGCCTCCTAATGTGTGAACCTAATATTCAGAGAATTATATAATCACAGAAGGTTTTCAGGTTGGTCAAGCATTACTTCTTCATGTTGAATTCATGCTGACTACTCATATTCACTTTCTTGTCTTTCATGTGCCTGGAAATGGTTTCGGGGATTAGCTGTTCCATCATCTTTCCAGGGACTGACATGGGGCTGACAAACTCATGGTTCTCTGGATCATCCTTCTTGCTTTTTTTAAAGAGAAAAACAAGATTTGCCTTCTTCCAGTCATAAGGCACCATCCCAGTCACCAAAGATTCATGAGAGCAGCTGTAAAATGACCTCAGCCAGCTCTCTCAGTACTTATGGATTACCTTTGTTAAACCTTTCCCATGAAGGAAATGCAAACCACCTCATGTCCAAGTAATTTTTTCTTGCAGCTTGTTGGGTAGCCATCTTCTACAATTCAGAAAATTATAAAAAATTACTTAACATCCTTGGTTAGCCTAAAAACACATAGTGATGATATAAGTGGAGCTATAAATATTCTGAAACTGCATAAACTAATTCGCTCTGACTTCAGAGCTCGTTGAAAAGCTTGAGATTCTTGATCAATATTTGCAGGTGGGTTTTGGGAAAGATGACATTTACTTAGCAACAGTAGAGACTTTATTCTGTATACTTTCCCTATTGAAAGTACTTGTAACTGTACAATGGTGTTTGCCCTTACAATAATTTCAATATGATGTTGACCATAGAAAATGAGAAAAGCAAGTAGAGAAGATAGTCATACAGTTATAATTCCAGTACATTACACTCACAGTATGAGAATGAAAACAGACTAATATTTCTCTAGCACCCTTATTTAACTTCTTAGTCTGTTCCTCATGTTTTTTACTGCTTCATTTCTTTTCCAGTATGATAATTTATGAATTTTATGTTAAAATTTAAAAGAGCACAAATTTTAAAGTCATATTTCTGGAGTATATGATTTTTCTAATGCATACTTTGTTTGTAACTTCCCCTCTAATTAATAGGAATTACAAGACAGAGTCTAGAATATGTAAGCCCCTTTATTTCTAAAACGTATTATACATTAAAAATGTAATTTAAAATTTTGCACCTAGCTTTGAAATGCTTCTCAAATATCTAGTTATTAAAACCTGCTGTACTTAATTGGGAATGAGAATAAAAATGGAGATTTTATCCCAGTTATTACTCTTTTCTTTAACAAAGTTTGTGGATGAGAAATTTAATAATCTTCACGCTACTCTAGGAGCAGTATTATTTAAAGAAAATTGCTTTTCCTGTGAAAACTTCTTCCACAACTGTATTCCTCTTGTAGTTTTGAACACTTTGGAGGTCTGCCTGTCTAGTGTTTTCATGCATAACTCATATGTCTGTTGATGGTTCTCATTTGGCCCATTATAAATAACGCTTTTTAAAAGCTTATTTTTAGTACTTGTCCTAAAAAGAAGAATTTGTTGGATAACAAGGTGACATCATCCCACATTGTCAGGGATATTCAGCTGAAAGGAAATGAAGGTCCTGACCCAGAAAAAGGATTGAGTTATACTCAGAACTGTTAGGTACTGTAAGATGTAATAGTGCTGAGTCTACATTTACAGATTGTAAGGGAAACCTAGTTTTCTTACAAACAATCAAGAAAAAACAGCATTTCTGGGTCTTAACTGTCTTCTAGAAATTACTTGCACTCTTTCTTATGTATGCTACTGAGGAATGTGTTTGAGGAGGACCCGACAAGAAGTTTCATGCTGGCAGCCACTTGCTGAGTAATAATTCTGTTGTGAAAGGCAGCACTGCTGAGAAGGGAAGGAAGCAGAGCAGGTTTTGCACAATAATCTTGCAGTTCAGGCATTCATCCAAAATACGAGAGTCCCCAACTAACTTACTTTTCTTTGGGAAACACACTTTTCATCCTAGAAGGCAGTCCTCATCAACCATCAATATATTTATTTTGGAGTAAAAAGACATGGCATAATATGGAACAGACAAGGTTGGAAAGGATCTCAAAAGATGATCTGGTCAGGGATCTTAGGGAGCTTAGATGACATTATCCAGCACCCTGTCCAGCAATTTGAAAACCTCCAATGATGAGGACTCCACCACAGTCTTGTGGAAGGTCACTCCAGTGATCGATTGTTTTCACTGTAAAAAAACTTCTTTCTTATATCGAGATGAAACATCTCTTTGCGCAAGAGTATCAAGATAAGTTAAAAGTTTTGTTTCCTCTCTGACCCAGTCTTTCTGAATGTGAGAATTCTTTCCCAAGAGTGGGCCATGTGTATAGGAGTGCCTTAAGTAGATGATGAATTGAACTAAAATCTCCCCTTCTTTGGAAGAAGTGCCAAGTGGAAAGGCTAAGTAACCTTTTAATAGAAATAAAAATCTTTTTCATTATTTTATAGAAATGTTCAAGGCAAAGATGAGCACAGCACATCCCAAGCACAGATAAAGGCCACTTCCCAGATAAACTGAGGAATTTCTGCGTGGGCTTTGAAAACAATCTATTTCTTCCCTGTTGTGTCTTGCAGCTGTTCTGCTGAACCCTTCAGCAGCCATGACTCTCAGTTTGGAGTAACTAATTTGCTCATAGCATTACAGTGGTACAGGATATTCATCCCACCCCCTGAGCTACAGACCTCAAAGATAAATGTTGGAAAACACACTGCAACTACTAATGCGTTTCATTAATGTAGCCTTGGAAAGCAAAAGAGAATTGGTGTCACGCAGCTTGTATTCCATTTAGAATCTAAGAGAATGATATGCCTGCACTAAATTTGGAATAAGAAATTGAACTGAGGTTCCCATTATCCAAAATTATGGATCTAGCCAAAATGTTTTTTTGACATGTAGTGGTTTAACCCCAGCCAGCCACCAAGCCCCACACAGCCACTCCTCACTCCACCACCAGACAGCCTGGGGAGAGCATCAAAAGTATAAAAGCTGGAAAACTCATGGGATAAAGACAGTTTAATGGTAAAAAAAAGCCATACATGAGCGCAAAGTAAAACAAGGAATTCATTCACCACTTCTCATGAACATGCAGGTGTTCAGTCATTCCCAGGAAAGCCAAGTTCCATCATATGAAATGGTTACTTGGGAAGACAAACACCATCACTCTGAACATACCCTTCTTCTCCCAGATTTATATATTGAGCACAATGCCTTAGAGTATGGAATATCATTTGGTCAGTTTAAATTCAGAAAAGGCCTTGGCTCTGTATAAGCCCTGCACAACAATAACAAAAAATCTCTATCAGCCCTATGTTGAGCACAAATCCAAAACTCAGCCCTATACCAGTTGCTCTGAAGAGAAGTAACTCTAACCCAGCCAAAATCAGAACACCACAGAATTTTCTGCCTTATCAAACCTAATTTAAAAAACCTGAAGAGAAAGAAAATAAAACTTTGTTTGGGTGGGATAGACTTATAACTTTATGTTTTTAAAATCAAGCCTTTCAGTTCTGGTAGTTAATGGCTCCTTACAGCATCCCAGATCAACTTTGGTTCTCATCCTTGATAAAACACCTACACACAAAGTATCCTTACAAAATGCACCTTTTATCTTATCTATAATCAAGCCATTGTCCAGATTGTTTTGAGGAATTAATAAGTTTATGATCCTTCGCCAGACACTTTCAAATTGAACTTCAGCTCCAAATTAACTTTACACATGGATTTTTTACACCACTGTTTTTTCCTACCTAGTTCAAACTATAATTAGTCACTAAAAATTGTCTCTGTGTTGGAAAAATGTTTCATACTCCAGCACAGTTCTTTTTCTTTGTTTAAAAAAATCCGCCAGCTGCTGAAATCTCAGTCATCTAATGATCACAAACTCATTCAGGAGCATCCATGACCACTCTTCATCTTAAAAACCGAATAATTGAGGCACCTTTTTTTTTTTTTAATGCAGAATGGCATATTTAAATGTTAGGAATAGTTAGTAAGTATGAAGAATGTGTTTTCATGCAACTTTAATGGCATCTCAGTTATCATAAGTAGATTGAAATAATTTATTTTAGTAAGTATTTCTAGTTCATACACAGCTTTAAAACTAACAAGCTACAAAGCATGCTAAAATTAAATACAGCAATCTGAAAAACTTTTAGTTATATTACTACTCATTCCAGGTAGTTAATCCAATTACTGTGTTAATGTTTGTTCTTTCAAATTTAAGAGAAAATGCTAAATCAGTTTTATATTGTTTCAAAGGCTAGAAAAATTTATTTTGCTAATTTGAAGTCATAAAATAGGTAAATGTGAAAGCCATAAAACCAAATTTGTTCAAGTTGTCTTTATGCATTGGACATTTTATATTTTCTTATGAATTAGAAGTTTTCTAATACAGACTGGACTTTGTCAGTAGTAAAACTCTCAGTGAACATCAGAGGCCACCCATATTTTATCTCTTTTCTGGTAGGCCATAACAAAGAAAACAGTGGCAAACCCTGAGAATACATAAAAAAATCATAAAATCATAGAGCTATAGAATGCCTTAGGTTAGAAGAGACTTTAAAGGTCATCTAGTTCCAACCTTCCTGCCATGACCAGGCAGACCTTCCACTAAAACTTGTTGTTCCTGTTCCAGACCCATCTAACCTGGCCTTGAGTACTTCTGAGGATGGGCATCCACGACATCTCTGGGCAACCTGTTCCAGTGCCTCAATACTCCCACAGTAAAGAACTTCATCCTAATCTCACCTACTTTCTTTCCCCTAAAAACCTTGGGAGAGATGAGGAAAAAAAAGTCAACTAATCAAGTGATTTATTCACAGATAGGTATTTTCTGATAGTGATTTTCTACACTTGCTTGTTAGAAGCTTAACTTCATTCATATTGTTCCTCTAATAATTTATCAAAGAAAAAAGATAAATATTGGCAAATAGAAGCAAGAAATCTCTTCTCCAAGGCATGAAAAACGTTCAAGTATCCAATATTATACCTCTTTGTGTTACCATCTTGTCTGAATGCAAAACTACAATTTTACTTGGAAATCAAAAAGGCAAGGGCAATGGAATCCTAGCTGATAAAAGATACTTCAATAACTGTCTTGTAAATATTTTATGGGTAGGCCTTTAAGGTACTAGCTTTATGGGTCAGATTTTAAATGCAGATAAGTGAAGCCTGGTAAAATGAGTGCTAAAGAAGTGAGTAAGTGTTACTTTTGCCTTTAAACTGTGCTTCTGTTCACATCATTAAACAGCCTTTTATAAAAATATGAAAAGAAAATAAAACACAAAAGAACAGGGAAGATAGAGCTGGACTTAATTCTTGAGGTAATGAACTAAACCCCAGTTTCACAAAGCTGGTAGAAAACCTAGATAAGCTGCCATGGTTACATGGCACTGTGAAGGAGCAGTTCCAGGTCCAGGTCCAGTGGCAATATGGCTGCAGCAGCTGAGAAGGAAAATGTAGCTCTACATCAGGCTGGATTATTTCTAGTTCTCAACCCAGCTCAGAAAGTGTGGGTTCAGCTCTGTTCACCTAGCCCTCTTCAAAGATACATTCTCTGACAGACAGTTCCCAGAAATCGAGTGAACTGGAAATATGGTTTGTGCCAGGGCAGGCATACCAGAAGCAATTGAATATTACTTCTGAGCAAATCAATTTGTACCTCTTCAGCCTTTCAGTTCGAGGGTCACAAAGGAAGTGTGGCCTTCAAAAGCAAAGCTGGATAAGATGGAAGAAACACGGTGAGGATGGAATAAATTATCCTGTGTAATTTATGTTTATCTACTGCGCAACATCTACCATAACACAAATCAATCCAAACAGCCTCTGCAAAAGATGGACCCAGAGGCATTTCTCCACATGGAGACGGTAAGAAATGAGGAAAACTTCTGAGGGACAACCCCAGGTTCCTGCCCAAGCACCTTCCCTGGACTCAAACTTCCCATGCACTTGACTCAAAGGTTTTAAAGTGTTGTTATCATTAATTAATTATTGTTGTTTATATACGAGCAAGGCTTAGAGAAAACAAAACATATCACATAAATTCAGCTGAGTCAGACACTTAACATGGAAATTTCAGGCCAGATGTTAGTCTGGCGAAACAGAAGGAGAAACCTGTGCAAGAGTCACCTTGATGTATCTTTAGCTACATTTTACATGCCAGCTTCCTTAGTGCTTCAGTTGCAAGACTGTTGGAAAAGGTGGGGGGGACAGTCTATTCGCTTGTGTTTTGTAGGGTAAGTCTGCTATGTTGAAAGGACAAACAGAGCAACAATAGAGATATGAAGAGATTACAACAAAAGTGATGAAGAATGGTTGAAATAATGAAGCAGCTCTAGATAAAAACAGAGACAAAACTAAGAAGAATATTGAGAAAGAATAGCAAGCGCACAAGAGTATCTAAAATGATCCTGATAATTCTGAAAGTAGTGGCAAACAGAGTGACATTTCTGTTTACAGAAGGAGCTATGAGCAGAGAGACGCTAACATAGCTGATGAGGAAAAACACAAAGCTGCCTACCTTCAGCACCAGACTGGGAAAAAAAGGTGTAGTTTAAACTCATATCTTCAAAGGCAAGGCCTATTGGTAAGACTTTATATGCTTCCTGTTGTGTTTCCCCACTGCTGCTGTGCTTCATTCAAACATTCAGGGTTTATACAGATTTGAGTAAAAATCCTACTGCAGAAAACATTTTTATGTACCATGGGACTCTGGAAATCCATGTACCAATCTACTTTATTGTTGTTAAATTCAGCTTTTAGAAAAACCTTCAATACTTCCTATCCCATGACAATTTTGCAAATGCAGCTATGTTACTCTTGCTTTTTCTAGATAATATGCTATTTCTTCTTCTCTTGACAGGCATACAAATGAACTTAATTCAGTATTCTATCTAAGAAAAATAACAAGTTTTGAAAAGCAAAAGATTCTGTTCTTCAAGTTGAGTTTCCAGTGGGAAAACAAAGGCATCTCTGACAATGTGTGACTCACTTGTAAACATGTTTGTCAGACATGGCATTTTTTACATCGAGTTTGATAAGTTAGCACAGGGTTGCACAGAATTATTGAGATTTTTTTTTTCTGTGCCAAGACAGGTTTTTTGGTGAATATATATTCAGACATGGCCCAGTAGCTGATAGGGTACAAAGAGACCCACCCTTCCATTGACTTCACTGACATCAGTAAGGACAAATACACTTCTCTCTGGCAGAGAGTGATGTTGTTGGATCATTTGTAAATAAGTAAAAAGTAGTTTCTTGATGATTATAGGAGGAGCAAAAAATGAACTTATTATCTCAGTAGCAATACATGTAGCCTATGCAAACATAATTCTCTTGATGTAAACATATCTGTGGCTTCTTGCTCTTTTATTGAGCCTGGCAGGTTTGGAGCAAGACCCACAACTATCCTATCAAGTCAGTAGATTTGGCCTATCCTTTCACTAAAACAACCTGCTGCTACTCATGAAGGGCATGACAGCTGCAACAGAAAAGTCCATCCCAGCCCCAGTATCACCATGAATTACAAAGCATAACCCTTGTAACCAGTGATCTCTTCTGAAGCCATCCCACACTGCTCTGGAGCAGAGATTCCACCCTGAAGTGTAAATGTGTGGGAAAAGTGCAAATTCTGAAAAATCTGAATTATCTGATGAAAAATATTCTGTCATAGTTCTCTTTCTACTCTGGTCCTGGGAATAGGTAAAATCTATATGGCCCAAGACATTTAAATTTTGGGCAAGGGTCATGGATCAAGATATTTGCATAAGCCTTTACAATCTTTGCTTTTAATTCTATTAGCAAATCATTTCTGAGAAAATTGATCAGGGACAACAACCCAAAACAAAGAGCATAATTTTTTTTACCACAACCACAAAAGGAGTAATTTCTTATTGATGTTGAAAATTGAAGGCTTTATTTTTTCCTCTTTTTTCTTCATGTTTTATTTTTGTTATGAAATATCTTCTGATTTAAAATGGAGCAGCAAGGAAGCAGAACTTCCCACAGATTATTTAAAACATTATTTGGAAGAAGACAGGAAGAAGGTCAATGAACACTGAATGTCAATACATATTTTGAATGCAATCAGAAAATATTCTAAGAGTTGTGCCTGCATCTGATCTCATTGGTGTGTGTGTACATAAAGTCACACACAGAATAGAAACCAAGCTTGCTGGGCATAGCGGAATAAAGGCAGGATTTCTCAGTTTCATTCATATGCAATGTATAAAACTATTGTGTTTATTACAAGTCAGGCCCTATCCTGAAGGCAGAAAAGAAAATGGAAATTTTAGAAAATTATTTTCAACTCTCCTAGTGGCACTCTGGTTCTGTCACATATTTTATTGCATCTCTGGATTGCACTGATATAGGTAGATATTTGATCTAAAAATGTAAAAATAAGTTTTAATCCCAACATGTTCAACTATTCTTTGAAACAATTATTTACTCGGAACTCATCTTAGGCTTAACAGTAAGTTCAGATTTCTGCTACTTGATTAAAATAAAATTATCCTTTGGAGTCTAGATAGGAAAAATAAATATTATCACAAATATGGAGCCTTCATTTTTAATGCCTCACAACCACATATAACAATTAAGGGAAACAGACATATCTTGTGGTCCTGAGGTGTCTTAGGCACTGTGCCTGCTCAGCTAGCTGTCACCTCCCACAGGTTGCTGTGCTGTTGGAGATCTGCAGGAGCTGGCAGGGAGATGAGCTCTCTGAAATCCTGAAGCTGTTCACCTTTAGTTGAAGAGACCAATGTTTCTATTAAGAAAACAATTAGGAGGTGATGTGATACAGCCATTAATTAGAATAACCTTCAGACACCCTGAAGAACAGATACTGACCTGTTTATCATCTAGCAATTGCCTTCTTCCTACTTGTAAACTAAGAATCAACTCAATATCAAAATATTATCTTCAGTATTATTCATCTTTTAATCCTTCTGAATGTTGCCTCACTGAACACTAATTCCTATCTCTCTTCTAGGGACTATTAATCTGCCTCCATATTACTTGGCTCCACCCAGTCCATAGCCTGATATGTAACTTTCTTCTCAAAAACATCAAACAAGTTATAAAGTTACATATAAATGGTGTTATTTCCTTGCTGTTCAGGAATATGTAGATATGGGATAAAATGTCAAGTTTATGTGCAAAAAAATATAGACTTTATTTTCTCAAGTTATTAATCTCTAGAAATTCAACACATACTCTGTAAAAGAAATAGTTAGTCCCTGTGTCCCTGTTGAAATAATTGAGAAGATGCTACTCAAGCATATGCACTAGAGGCTGCTTTCTTGATAGGGATATTTTAAGTCTGATATAACAGGAGAATGGGGACACTGAGTGACATGACTTCCTTTTTTTTTATTTTTTTTTCCTGTGCTTGTGTATTTAAATCCAGTCTGAACTGTAGAATCTGAACTGTAGAACTGTAGAGGACTAGAAGGGAGAAAAGGGAGAAGCTGCTGTGCAGGGTAGAAAGTTTGAAGAATTACACATTTCACATGTGATTGATTTTCACATTTTTAGGTAGTTTCTTACCTACAAATTGTGCTGGGACTGACAAGTTCAGCATCTGCTGAAGTGACATTTTAAATCTCATTTGGGAGATGCCTTGCTCAATTCTACTGTGTTATGTCATGCTCTTAGAATGTGCATTTGGGTTTTTTAGTAAACACTGTTTTCCCAGGAGCTATGGAATGATCCTTTAGTTTTGAATTATGTACTGCTGGCATCATATTAAGGCCAAAAAGTTATGCTCCTACTATCTCTTACTCATAAAATATTCAGATTCAGTTAAATGACAACAGTGATCAAGGTGGAAAGGAGGGTCTGTGTGTTACTACAGCTCAAGGGTAATGATAATTGTCACCTTTAAAATTACACAGCATAAGACAGTGATATTTCATTTTTATAATAATGGGATTTCTACAACAGTCATCATGAGATTTGAGATTGCTTCTGTTTTCTTTCACTGAAATACTGGTCTAAAAAGCACACACTAATGTGTCAGATGAAGATTTATAGAATTATGGTGATTAAAAAGGAAAAGTGTTTCACACATCTGCCATGAGTCAATATTTACTTACAGGCAGCTTTGGACATCTTATAGAAACATAGATTATTGTTCTTCCTCTACCTTCTTTTTGACTGAAATCAATATTGAAAAAATGAAAAGGAGATAAATTGCAGTTGGCTAATCTCTTTCAGGACATTGTTGCACTGGTTCTAGGTAGCAGTAAAGGAAATTATGACATTTTACTATTTGTTTCAATATTGATCTATCTAGGCTACATCTGTTCTTTCTACGGTCAGTTTTAAGCTGTCAATAAGACATTGTCCCAATAGCTGCATTTGATTGCTTTGTGTGTACAGCTGGGCTTGTTTAAACCATGTTGGCATGCTCTACATATCTGTAGAAATTAGATCCTGCCTTTAAATTAACCAAAAAATCTGTTCCACTCCTCATTCTATAATCTGTGTTTTCAGTGGGTAGAATCATTTATTTTGGCATGAGTGTAAAATCTGCTTTCAACACAAGTGGCATGAGTAATTGCATTACATCAGATTTTAGTAAGGAAAAGTCAGTTGTGAATCTCAATTTTAATTTTGTCTTCTTTCTTTTGTTTAGAAAATGTGTCAGGTAAAAACAAAATTAAAACAATGACAATAACATTCTTTGGTAGTCTATATTATTGAAGAGGGGTATTTTTTCTCTTTCTCAGAACAGGATAGTTTCTCAGCCAAAAAAAGATACAAAAAAACCCCATATGTTATTGAGTGTCTCACTTGAAATAATTAAATACTATGGATATGTAAATTGTCCTAGATTGGCCTAAAGTCTAGCGTTATCTCTGTTCAAGCTGTCCCTGCTGGGCAGGGTAAAATGTTACAGAATGCAATGACAGATTTTTTGAAAAGCAAGCTTGCTGAACACTCACTTCCTAGTTACACTTTCTGAGAATATTTTGAAAAAGTTCCAGGTGATACAATCAAAAACATCAATAGAAACTATAAATATACATTTACTTGAAATATCCTTAAAATTAGTGTGTCTAAGACACACAGAGTTCTGAAAATCAGAATATGTTAGCCATTTTTTGGATATGTCATGGTTTTGTGTGCCCCACCACAAGCCTGCCACACTTCCCTAAAATCTTTTTTGAACCTCCATATACTCCAACTCTCTGAAAGCACGTCTCCCCTGTATTCACTCTCATATTTTCATAACATTTGTAGAGAGATAATCTGGGGTTTTTTGCATCTTTTTGTTCATCTCATTGTTGTCCAATGGATTAAAGACAAGAGAGTGTATAGACCAGCAGACTAACAAACAAACAGTGTGATTGGACATTATTTACATGAAACCAGATAAAACATGCAGCTGGTTTGCCGAGGGTATAATTCACTTACTAAGGAGAAAAAACAGTGCAATAAGACTTTGTACTCTGAAAACATCAGAAAAGAAATTGCATGTGAAGTCTGGAGAAAAATGCAGGTAGCATGTGGGGAAGCAAAAGCAGAATAAAAATGCACACACTTTAATGCAGTGACTGTACTTTTAAAATTTCCAGACATTGATTTGCCATAGATCCCATTCCAAAGGATTAAATGTATTGGCTTACTTGAGAAAACCCAATTTAGCCTGAGGAAAAATGGGTCATAGATTACTTCTTTTCCAGGAATGACTTTGAAGAATTTTAATGTAAGAGTAGACAGGAGAGGACTGAGTAGCCATCATAAAACACCTTTAAGTTTTGAACTTGGTATAAGAACATCTGAGCAAGCTTAATGCACTGAGTACTGTTGGTGCAATAAAAAAAGTCAAGAACATTGGATTGTATTGCTAGAGGGCACACAGTATAAATCAAAGTAGTTGATACCGTATCCATGTAAGCTATAAATTGAACATTACTTAGAATGGTGTATATAGTTCTGTCACTATATTTTAGCAGAGGTATAACTGTGCCTGACGAGAGGCTGTATATTATGTTAACCTGTAGACTAAAGTAATGTGCTAAAGATTTATACAATAATAAGAATTGCAGAAAAAAACCCCAAACTTTACTAAGATTCATTAATTAAAGACTATTCATTTGTTGGCTACTCTTAAAAATGAGCTGTTGACAGCAACTCTGAACCTACTGCAACTTAAATTTGCACTTTTAAATATGAAGACTCCTAGTCTATTATTTACCAGACCATATTAAAAGACAGAATTCAGACTCTCAGCAGCCATCAGTTTTACAGCTGATGCCTTGGAGAAGGTAGCCCAGCTCAATAAAATCCAGCACAGTAGTCTGTGCAATGATTGTGATTATTGCAGATCCAGTGAGAGATCCAAACCTAACTGACAGTACAGATTTGTGGCAAGGGTCCTTGCACGGTATCTCAGGATACTATGTAAATGATGGAATGGGATAATTTTACAATATATTCACCTATACTTCCTAGGGAAATAGAATTAAATAGGTTTGCCTATAACTTGAAGGGAAAAAAAAGTGCTAGTCTTGTTTTGAATATGGAAAGAAAGTCTTCAAATAGGTGTCAGAAAATACTACATTCACTGTTTTGGGGAGAAAACTTCTATATGTGAGAAAAAAGAACTCTCCCTTGCCAATGAACATCAAGATGTTTTGATGTCTTCTGTTTATTATGTTCTTGCTGTGGGAATTTGAAGCTGAAATTCACTTCAATATTATCTTATTTTTGAAATAAATTGTTTCATTCCCTGATCCATCAAGTAAAGCACACAGCACTGGATTAATTTAGATTAAGAGAAAGAACAAGGAAAAAAATACAGAAGAGAAATCTTCAATGAGACAACAATGTGAGTGCCTTTTCTATAGGGACTATAGCATTGTTTCCAATCAAAGTAGCATGAGGACTTTATCTGGAAGGGAAGTTCTGAAATTTAAGTGTGTAATACATAAGCAAATAAATGTCATTTATTCTACAAATTTGTAGAATTTGTAAAAAGTTACAGAAAAAGGGTAATAGCTTATGTTGCATCCCAGTGACATGGACGATGACCTTTTTTCCCTTGAATCTGTTGCTTTCAATCTACTTGTTGTTAACATATGGCTTCCCTATTTTTGGTCTTCTACTTTTAAGTACAAGACCATTTTCAAGCATCTCCTGTCTTCCTTTAGTCATGGCAACAGGGAAAATAACTTTTTCTATATGCCATTTGAGCCATAAGTAAGTGATATGAAAAAAGTGTTAACGTAAATCTTAGAATCATATGGGAAATGGGCACACACTGTAGAAGTTCTTTTTCCTTTTCTATAGGTTCTTTCACCAAGATATAGTTTTATTACATTCCTGCAGTATTACTGCTACTCTCAACTGACATAAAATCTATACTCACAGGAACCTGGCAAATACTATCATAAAAGACAAGTTCCTGTGGCACAGGTATCTTAGAATACATGTACAAAATTATGACTTTACACATAGGGCTTACTGCAGCCTTCTAAAGGACATTGATCTAGGATCCTGTTTTCAGCGTGATATTTTAGGTGATTGAAATATTCATATAAAGCATTAGAAAGGGTCCCACAACTGGGACTACCAGGCTTTTCTGATCATTGTCTTAAATTTATTCATTTCTACTTTGTATGAGACTGATGATTCACGGTAGATATTTTTCTCAGCATAGTTATGCAGATATATACAAACACGTAGTTTTACCAGCAGAAAAGTCCTTATAGTAGAGCAACAAGGAAAGGAATCTAATAGTAAAGCAGAAACCCTGAATAACTGACAAGTAATTATCTTGCTCACAATAATAGTTTGCTGTATTATGTGCTCTTGATTTCAGCTTTCGTTGATGAGTTTGATTCATTGTCATACAGCAGTAGCACTTGCACATTTCTATGAGTTCATGATAAATTTTTAGTGACCTTAAAAACAGGAATGCATTTGTGCAATGCATTGCAATTGTGTGGGATGCGTAAATGTACTATACGTGTCTGATTTTTTTCATGTCTCACCTCCTTGTAACAATTAAGGTCTTAGCAAAGCTGCAGCAAATCTCAGAATTAGACACAATATACTTGCAATTGATCTGTGAAACAAATAATAGAACTTTATTTTGTAGAGACATTTTGAAAGAATTCTTATTCTTCCTCTTGTCTCTTTGCAGCCATGTCCTACAGTGTCCAGCTCTGAAATGAGGTCAGTGTTTAACTACCTGGTATGTACAGTTTGAAAATTGCAGCATCTAAACCATTCATGAAGCTGTACTCTATACTGCATAAACAGGCATTAACCATTAAGCAGCAACAACTATAATTAAGTATTTTTTCAATTATTTTTCTTTTTAAAGCAAAGAAATTAATTTTTTATTAAATAAAAACCATATCTGCATTAAAATTTATAAAGTTTTTCAGTTACTGTAACTAAAAAATGTCTATGAAATATCTTCTATCCTTATTGTTTTCACAAAAAAAACCCCAAAAAACCCAAAGAAAAACCAAAACCACAAACAAACAAACAGCAACAATAAATCCCTCCAGCCCCCAAAAACTAACTTTCACTTTAAGTGAAAAGTGATAGCTCACTTTCACTTTAAGGAAAAATCCTTAAATGTGAATCTGAGATGAAGGATGAACAACTTAATTTCCAGTTTAACCTATGAAAAATAAACGTTTCTTGATCAAAATGTCACGTCTGCTGTAATCTTAATTCAATCATATAATCACCACATCAAGGTTACTGTAAAGCCCAAAATGTTCTATGCACAATATAGGTTGGTAAGGTTTTTGGAGCCAAGATGAGCAGTTGCTCTAGGATGGTCTATGGCTTCTCTCATGTAGAAGTTTAGACTAGATTATTTTATTGATTTCTTAAAGAATATGACTGACGAAATTATGATACACTCTTCACTGTTTCAGTGAAACTATTGCAGAATTATTCAGTTTTTCATAGAATAATCTGAATAGCAGGTGTCTTCAATCAGTAATATCTGATGCCTTATATCAGACAGCAAAATACCGTACAATAGTTGGTGGATATTCACCTGCCATTTCTCAGAAAACACATATTCCAAAGCATAGAAATGTCATACTGTGATTCAAGTCTATATTGCATGAGGATTTTCTGTATTTCTTCAGTGAATGTTTGATGCCACTTCTTTTAAGAGACTCCCTTTATGACTTTTTCAATTGCACGTGGTCTTCAATCCTTAAATCTTATTACCATATTTGTTGAAAGAAGTCAAATCCAAGCAAACAATTAGAAATAGAAGTAAACTGGGAGGTTACTGCTGTATCTGTAGATTTCTGTCCCCTGAACAATCATCGTTCAGACTCGTAAGACTATCTCAGATCCAAATTCTACCACTTCTACCTTCACACCTCACAATGCATTTGGGAAAAATTAATTTTTATGAAAGTTTTATTTTCTTTCTTATGAAAACCCTCTGAGACACATAACAGTCATCTGATAGTCTCTATAAGCATGATTACCCAAGAGAGCCAGGTACTTATAGCATACATATAATGAAATATCCACCTCTCTTGAGTAATTATGTGTGTATCAAAATGTTTACTGTTAATTGGGAAACCTGACCCACCACCTACCCAAAGTGCTGGGTTTTTGTTAGGTACATGACGAAGTTACCTGGAAAAAAAAAATTATTGCCAAGGATTACACAGAATATTCTTTCATCATCATGCATTGCAGAAGCAGGATGGAGGAAAAACACAAAAGAGGTGAGATGAAAGGAGAATTGCAAAGGAAGCCAGACTTCTAAAATGAGCTCTGTGATCTCTCTTTCTCTCGAATGGGTGTCTTCCCCCCTGACTAACTCAATGTTATATTAAGTAACAACTGTGTGATATTTACTACATCCACTATGCAGAGAAAGGCAAAGAAAGCACTGTACTACCCATTAGGATGAATCAGCTTATCAAATAAAAAACAACTCCAATTTTCATCTACAAATTGAAGCAAACCAAACTTTTTTGAGAGCTGTATAGAGGCACGGTCATGTCTGCATGTATATATATATATATCAGAATATATATATATGTATAAATAAACAAATATAATGTCTCTGAAAACTCTATGAAAGCTAATGTCACAGTTTTTCATGCTTATCTCCACTAGTGTCCATTTTCTTTTAATCTGACTAGGACAGAGATGTATTCAGTCAATAATCTCATTCATCACAGTTGACAATTGTAACAGCAGCTTCGATGGGAACAATTAAGTCATAAAAGGATGCCTTCAAGCACTCCCAATGCCCTCTGGGCTATTTTCTCAAAAAACCTCATCACTATTAATGTAGCATTAAGTATAGATATCTTTGCTAGATAACAGCAACAAAAAATTGCCTGAAGGTTGGCCCCTACTCTTGCAGTTGCTTGCCTCCCTTACTTTATCTGTTCACATCATACAGAGGTGGATTTTGGCTAGACACCTTAGACAATGAGTGCAATGGGACCACACCATTCCAAGATGAAGACAAGGCTGTGGCACAATCATGTGACTTTTCTGCCTTCCTTATGACATTAGGAAAGATTTGCAAGCAGTTACCTCTCCTTGGGTCCTACTCCTACCCATTTCAGACAAAGCAAGGTATATTAGTCACCATTGCTCAGTTTCCTCAGGGTGCAATATTTGTATTCCTATGAGTCTGAAGTGTCTCTTGTATAATTACACTTTTGCCCACCATTTTAGTAGCCTTTCTGCTACAGCTGGTGGGTTACTTACAACCATCAGTGTTGCACAGAGCATTCATTTGACAGTGGTGTGAATCTTTTGTCTTTTATGGCATGATCCTTGGCAGTGATTTTAGATACAAATCCTTCTACAATGTGTGAAGTCCATTGAGATCAAAGAGAGCATCAGAGAGAAAATTGACTCACAGCTAGTAATGAGGAATTAAGGTCTCTCTTAGTCTACCATGTTCTGTGTTTTTACTTCTCTGTAATTTTATACAGATAAACTGTTGCAGAACAGCTCCCAGGAATTGTTTTGGTTACATCTGTGCTGTTACATATAAAGGGCTAGAGTATGGGCTTGAGCTTTACTAAGTGATTATTAATACTGTTTAATTGTGAACAGGCTACCAAACTCCATGTCAATCTTTCTAACTTGCACTCCACAGACAGTATTTGGACACAAGGATTCAAGGACTGTACAAATCAAAGAATGTTCCAAACCAGCAGCCCACCCTCTTTTGACAGGGAAGTTAATTTTTCAGTGTATCAAGGAACGATTGCATTTCATACTTCCCTTCAGGATCAAAGACTGGACTGTTGCTCTTTTCCTTTAGTCCACTTGTCTTCTGGAGTGTTGTGTATTTCCTTTTAAATACAGGAGACAACCTCTAGCATAGGGCTCAGTGCCCACCCTGTAAGTGGAAAATCTCCATTGCTATTTAAAAGCCATCCTTGGATGCCCTCTCAGAGTCTGCTGATGTTTTTCATCTACTCGATTCCTTCCTGTGGTCATGTAAAATGCACTATACCTAAGTTACTCTGATCCTTTTCTTCTGACCCATAAAAAAAGAGGCTTTCTATGCTGATAATTGCATCATCCTCTTCAGTGTATTCAGTCCTCAGGTCTGCAAGGAGAAGGACCCAGGTCCTTCTAGCGTATAGCTTTCTTCTCACTTGTAATAAATATAAATTTATTTGGTGGTTTGAAATATCTCCATGCTTGGGTTTTTTTGGCGTTTTTTTTTGTTTTGGTTTGGTTTTTTTGGGTTGTGTTGTTTTTGGGGTTTTTTTGTGGTGTTGTTTGTTGTTTTTTGGTTTTTTTTCATGCAAAAATATTTATGTATGTTAGTAAAAAGCTCCTCGCTCACAACCATGAAATAAAGTTTCTCTCCATCTGTCTGTCTGTCTGTCTCTCCAGCCACTGATGCCTAAATCAAATTATCTTTCATTCAATCCTTCACTTGACTTTTCTTCATCACATTTCTGTGCACATCCGAGCTGTGCAAGTTTATTGTATATGCATTCAGTTAGGGAACCAGTAAGCATTTTACAAACTGCTGGAATACCTACAGATTTACTGTTGTGTAAGCCTCGGTTGTTTACCTTCTTAACTTTTTGGATTTCATTTTCTTGAAGAATATTCACAGAGAAAAAAGACTGAGAAGTGAAACTAGAAGGCTATCCAGTAATCACCAGCCAACACAAGCATCTCTTATTTCCACTTATTAATTTGTTTGGTTTTTTCTCCTTTTCTAAGAGAGTATGAATAAAACAGGAAAAGAAGATATAAACAGAGATCACAGAATCCTTCAATTTGTAAATACAGAAGCACAATGGGCATAGTTTTTTCTTGTGGGTTTTTTTTGGGGGGGGAGTGTTTTTTGTTTTTGTGTTTTTTTGGTTTTTTGTTTTTTCTTCTTAATTCTGCTGGAGGGAAGCTTGGGGCCTAATTTTTTTCAAGAGATATTACATAGCAATGAGTCTTGCATCTACTAGAAGACAGAATCAATTCTGTTAACTTTAATTTTTTTAACAAGTGAGATAATCTTGCTCCCTCATCCTCGCAGATCTGGCGGTGATTTCTTCTTACTTAGTGAACAAAATTGGTGCCTTGATGAAATGAGAATTTCTCATTCTTGCAATATCAGCAGTGCTGTCTTTAGGGTTACAGGAGTAGTAAATCTCTCTCATGAGCAGTTGCATTAGGTTATAGACGAATACAATTGAAGCAAATCTCTTGTCTTTGTAACTTTGAATCTATCTATAACAATTTGCCAGGAAAACATGTACACTATTTTCATAAAATATTAGCATAAATTGCCAAACTAAGCTAGCTGGAAAAAAAGAGCTTAGAAACCTGTATTAGATATTTATTGTGCATATATGTGCTTCTTGCTGGTTTTGGTTTAGTTTTGTTTGTTTGTTTAGCTAGTTTGTTTTGTTTTTTGAGAAGGGACATGTATTTAAGGTAAATAATGCAAAGAATCTATTTAAGGTAAATAATGCAAGCCAGCAAATAGCTATATTCAGAGGGAGGACAGCTCATGGTTTCTGTAGCATTGTTCCTAGTGTTGTATCGGATCTTCAACCAAATGAAAGAATTGAGGAGGGGGAAATGAGAGAAGGCTGGGCAGCCACAAGCACTTTCCTGTGTTTAGAAATAAATTTTCAACTTTCTACACTTATAGTGATTAGTAACATAATCCATCACTGGAAAAATTAAGTATTCCTGACATGGCACAGCCTCATGCAGGACAGTAAGTACCACAAGAGGAGACATTGCTTCCTAGAGAAAACAGTTCCTGTGGTTTGAAGACATTTCCCTGAGCCAATACTATTATTCTAGAGAGGCTGATGAAAAGTCAATCTAGGCTGGAAATCCCCTCAAGGGTGAAGGCAGCAGGCATGGTCATACTGCAGAGGACAGAGAACAAAGATGCCACCACAGGGAAAAGGCAAGGAGACTCTGGATCCATGTGTTTTGAAAACTTGACAGTGTAGATCTTAAGCAGGTTGTTATCAAAACAAGCTTCATTGGCGACAGACCAGCTATTCCTCCTTTATCTGCCATGGTAAGTTAGCTTTCAGACTCATTTTTACAGAAACTTCTCAAGGCATCATCCTAAAAAAGTTAGCATGACAGTCTCTGCAAACATTTGGAAGTATGTGACTACTATTACTGACTGGAACACACACCAGGATTTAAAGGTCTATGGGTTCCCCTTTTGCCAATTTCCAAAGTAAGAATAAATTATCTTGGAAGTAGACAGGCAGATGTAATGAGGGATATCTGTGTTTCAGAAATTATGCTGCTTTGGGGATTTTTTAAGTGAACTACTTTTCTAAGTGGACATGCCCATTCACAGAGAAAATTTCTCTAGAACAAAATATATTATTGAAATATATAAAGAGAAAAGATAAAATCATAGAGGTTCAGGTGTTATCTCTGAACAAACATTATCAGGATCCTGAACATGTATTTCCAACAGTGTATATGATTTTCTCAATTACTCTATGTTCCATTCCAACACACACAAAAATAAGTTGCAAAACATTAAAAATTCCCACAAAACCGAAATCTTGTGTACTTGCTATGTCTATTCACCACAGTGTTTTTTGATCACTTCTAAGGTCTTTTTTTAATTAATTCAAAACATGTAACTGAAATAATCCCCCATGAAATACTGAAATTGCATTTTACTTGCCAAAATGGCGTTTCCTTATCCTCATAGATTATTTTCAATGAATATTTATCACTTTCTCTAGAGTCAGTAAATTCCCCATACATCATTTTCATACCATTCTTTATCTCAGAGAAGATGTAAAGTCCTAATTTTTTCATTCAGTAGATAAGAAATTGATTTGTTTTCCTGACTGTGGTCCAACATAGCACCCCTTTCTTCTGTCCTGAATTTTCATTGGTACAATTAGTCCCCAAAGTGTACATGAGATGTGTAAAATTGAGTGAGCCTGAAATGTCTAAATAAAGCCTTTAACTGCATCTATTAGGTTCCCCTCGGTGAAATTGCCATGTTTTTGAACATTCCTCATCAAAGGCATATAAAAATGGAGAATCCGTTGAGGATGAGAAGATCTACTGAACTGCTTTGGCTATTACTACCTGTTTCTGCTTCTGTTTTTGTCTATATGTTACTATTGTCCATAATCTAGTGACCTTACTGAAATTTAGTTGTAGGAAGCAGAAAGACCATAGAACAGTTTCAGTTGAAAATAAAATTACAGTACAATATCAGATTTGATAAACTATGTGGAACAAAATTTTAGGTTCATTGCTTGAATAGAAAAATCTGTTAAAGTGATGACAAAACAAAGCAGGTATTCAATCAGCCTTTACTTCCTGATGGCTTTTCTCCAGCCATAATTTTGCCTTACAGTTTGTTACATCTTTGACCTGACCTACAAATTCCCAAGTGCTTTACACACAGAGGTGTTTAATAGATGACCAAGCACTTAGCATTGCTGACTAAAAGTTGATATATAGGAAACACTGTTCAATTCTATATTTGCAATTGATTGTGGGTCCCAACATTTGTATTAATATATTTAATTACTGCTGTAAAGTGTCTGATGAGAAATATTGAAGCTGTCATTTTAATTCATAATTAATGACACTGACCTTTCCCACTCACAATTTATTTATGCACAAAAACTAAGAATGAGATATATTTATTTTTTAAGTTTTATTGTTTTAATTATTTTGACCTATGGATTCTAGGCATACACTCCAGAATGAGAAGACAAGATTTAGGGCTTAACAATTTTTTTTCAATAAGCTATATCACTAAAACAGAGTGCATACTTCTTATGGACACAGTATCTGGAAAAAATTCAGATCATCCAGGCTTCAAGATGATCTTTTTTACAGAATATACCTTAGGCACTGTGTATTGGGTTTGTATGGACAGCTTTTCACAGCAGGGGGCCACAGAGGTGGCTTCTGTGAGAAAGTGCCAGAAGCTCCCTCCATGTCCAGCAGAGCAAATGTCGGGTGGCTCCAAGACAGAGATGCCACTGACCAAGGCTGGGCCCATCAGAAATGGTGTTAACACCTCTGCGATAACGTATTTCGGGAGAAAAAACAAAAGAGCAGGTGGATGTCTGAGAGGAGGCATCCTGTGAACCTGTGGGAATCCCATGCTGGAGCAGGCTCCTGGCAGGGACCTGCAGACCTGGGCAGAGAGGAGCCCATACTGGAGCAGGTCTCCTGGTAGGATTTGTGACCTGTGAGGGCCCCATCCTGGAGCAGCCTGTGCCTGAAGGAAAGCACCCTGTGGAAGAGGGGCACACTGGAGCAGTCTGTGGAGAACTGTTGCTGTGGGACAGACTCATGGTGGAAAAGTTCATGGAGGACTGTCTCCCATGGGAAGGACCCCACACTGGAGCAGGGGAAAGACCCCTCACCCTGAGTAGGGGGAAAAGCAACATGTGATGAACTGACCATAATCCCAATTCCCACTGAGGGCAGAAGGTAGAGCTGGGAAGGAGGGAGGAGTAGGGAGAAGGTGGTTTTAAGGTCTTATTTTACTTCTCATTATCCTGCTCTGATTTTGTTAGTAATACATTCAAAAAATAGCCTAAATGATGTCCTGCTTTGCCTGTGTTGGTATCTGATGAATGATCTCTCCTTGTCCTTGTCTCAACCCATGAAACCTTTCTTATATTTTCTCTCTCCTGTCCATCTGCAGAAGGGAGTGATAGAAAGAATTTGGTGGGTGCCTGGCATACAGCCATGGTCAACCTTCTACACACTGAGATAACATCATGTAAACATCAAGTGATAATGAGACTATAGATAGGATAGGTTCTTATACTCCTCTTGTGTCACAGATACTTCTTATGTCAAAGAAAATTACCTACATGTGTTTCTTTCTGTTAAAAATATCTTAGATTTCCCCATTATTTCATTAAAAAAAACTGATAATTGACTTAATTGACTGTTTTCTTTTAAAATTATACTTATATAGACATTATTTAAACCTACGTTTTTCTATGGATGTTGAAATATACCTTTCTGCTATTTTTATGAATTTAGAAACCAGCTGCACATAGCACTCTAACCAGTAAGAACTTTTATAATTTTGAGAGACTTGGGTATTTTTGTGCTAGTTTTGGCAAAAAATTTGAGATAAACTCTTCCTTTTCAAGTAACTCATTTCATGAAACTCTTTATGTGAAATATGAAGCGAAGGAAGCTTGCTTAATATTGGCAATCTATAATTAAACATTTGATCTTTTTAGGTGTTTGCATTTTATTTACAGTCAATGGAGAATCTGACATCTCCAGATGCTGAATCACCTTCAGTATCTCAGACACATATTTTTGAATGAAACTAATTACTCTATGAAATCCATGGCCTTAATGGTGTTCAGATGCCTAACACCTGAATAAATCAATGAGACCTGGGCACTTAGATACCTTTTGGGATCTAGATCTTGAAAGCCTTTGACGCCAAGAGAAGCTGGTAAGATCAAAGCATTTTACTTAGGTCCTTTGAGAACATTGCCCTGTATCATGATAGCAAAGCATGCAGAATTCTAAACAATAGCTGAAATAGCTGAAATGCAACATAATTATAAACACACCTACAACCAACCTAGAAATTTTGTTTGCTTCATATTGTATACAATCTTAAAAAGATTAGCAAGACTGAATACCTGAATACCTATATGGTTTTGGAGGTATAATAGCCCACTTAATAGTTAATAAAAACATAACTTTAAAACTGTCACTCCTAATTACTCTTTTTAAAAGCATTTAAAAGAGAAACTTTTACATGGAAACTTTTGGGGTGCAGAAAGTTTGCCAGATACCACCTATGAACATTAGAGACACAAAGAATAACAATTTTAGAAAAGTAACTTACAGCAGCTACTGGGAAAATTACTTAAATATCTTCTAAACAGTGGGAAAGTATATGTTAGCCCTATGTATATACATGCATGGAAATTCATCTTTGAAAACACTTGAGTGTAGAGTCCTTTTAAAAGGTACACTGGAGCAAATTGTCTGTGTGCAGACAACCCTTCTCCTCCATGTTTGGTCATCTGCCAAAGCAAACCTTATCTAACAATTTGTTTTGTAGGGGCAATTCAGAGTCTGTTATGGAAAAATAAACTGAATGGGTTTAAGTCCTCATCTAAAGAGGAAAGGGCAAATTTTTTGAAAATAAGTTTGATGGCCCATTTACCCCAGCTCTACCACCCTTGATAAAGTTAGATATGAAGTAAGGAAAACCTCTCTAGGGCAAACAGATGTAAAAGAACTCAGGCTAAGAACTACTGTACTCATGAAATAAATAAAACTAGAACAATCAAAAATAAGTCTAATTTGTGTTCAACTACATCTTTTTCTATCATAATTATGGGCCTCGTACACCGCTTGTATACATATTCACCACAAAGACATGTAACTCTTTGGGTTCTTCTGGCCTAAGTCTGATGTAAACATTTCTAGAAGAAAGCTGAATTAAGTAAATGCTGATTAGAGTGGTTTATACTTTGTTTTTAAGGCATGAAAGCATTTATATTAACTTGTAAAATTTCTAGGGCTAATATTCATGTCAATGGAAACTCTGAATCATAAAACAATGTAAGAATATGTCTCAATTTTGATACATGAATTGTCTGAAAATGCTAAAATCTGATATATTCAAAAGCTATTCTTCTGAGAGATCCTACATTAAATTTGGCCACAATCTCTTATCTTTATGCATCTTTGAGCAGAAGAAAGCAGATCTAGGTATCAAAAACAAAATAACCACACATTAAGGACATCAAATATTAATTGAAAACCACATTAAGTATTCATGAAACTACAAATTATAAGATTACTTCTGTGGTTAGTATTGCAAAAGTTTTCTTACCTTTATGTTCATAGTTATATCAGTCTATGTAACCTTTCCTTACCAGTGTGATAGAGGAGAAATACAGAAGAAAATTGAATATCACTGAAAATCTACCTCACGGTATGCCATGGAAATGGATGAATGACTGATTGTTAAAAGTTGTTTCTGGGCTCAGATTCTTCCACTTAATTCAGGCCTATCTGAGAACAGCTCTTTTAAGCAAGTTTTTGTGCATAACTCAAGAGTGGAGATCACAGGTGGGGGCAACAGTTTAAACACACACCCCCACAGCCAGCACACATAGAAAGAAAGCTTCCTTTAAGCATTACTAGTCCTGGTAGACCAGAAGGGCTTTCTCAGGTCCTGGATGACAGGTGATTGCAGCAAAGGAAGCTGTAGGAAACTCCTTATTCTAAATGACAGAAAATCTCATTGCTACATAACTTGTCTGAACCGTGAGAGACCCACATAGAGTCAACGTTTAAATTTAGGCTGAACACAAATGGAGTGTGAAGGTGTATCCCACTCAAGAGTCTGATCATTTAGCTATAGACTTTTATATCAGAGATTTTTTTCCCTATTACACTCTTAATTTTCTGGTGGAACTCAGTTTGTCTTTCCCTCATGAGGACAGCACTGTGTTGTAGCCTTCAAAAAGATTTTCTGGCACACCACAACTCCTTCCATCTTACTTGAATTAGGTTTCAGACAGATCCTTTTCATATAGGCATTAAACCTGCTGAAGAGCCCACTGAGCTGCATGAGGATGCTGTCTACAGATAGTAAAAAATAAACCTGGTTGTTATCTTCCTAGAGCTGAAACTGGACACCATGTTAATTTTGTAATCTTCCCAATTTCAGTATACACAGGACTCCACAGGTAAGTAATATCAAGGTAAAGATTAATTTCCTGGTGGTCCCTTTGAGCTGTGTTCAAGGAGAGATGACAGTATTTATTCAAATCTTTCCACTCTGGAAACATATTTAACAATACATTTTATTAAGTGTGTATATTTAAGGCTTTCTCAATACATGCAGTCTCAGATTTGGTATACCTAGAGAGTTCTCTGTTGAAGTAAAAAAATTATATTACCAGAAATATAAAGCAGTGGATCATTCTCCAGACTCTATGTCTAGGATTTCAAACACTTGAAAAATATCAAAGGATAGTGGTGTATACATTTGTCCACTGGCAACAGAATAGAAGAAAAATGTTCATAAATCAAACAATTTTTTCTTCAAAGATAAAATTCCCGTATTCAGACAGCTTAATATGGTTGCTCCTATCCATTCACAGGGTCAGGTTTATTTGGAGCTGTTTTACTGTATTGATGTAAAATGTGAACATTTTCCCCTATGGTGCTATAAATCACTCACTTTGCCTCTCCTATTAGGAATTTCAGCAGACACTAATTAACCCTCTGGAGAAAATGTTTATAAAAATAACAAGGAATTATTAGCAATAAAGCAGATCTTTTTCCCCCAACAAAAAAAAAGTCAAACTGAGAGAGTGAATGCATTTTTGTTAAATTGTGGAGTTAACTTGCTGGTTGAAAATTTTAATGAGATGAGATTCATGACTAGAAAGGTTTTTGTCAGAGGCAGTGTGTGTGTATGTGTGCGTGCGTGTGTGTGTGTGTCTTCCCAGATGAGAATCTCACATCTGAATAACGATTAAAAAACACACTTCAAAATATGCACATTTTAAAAGAAATTTTTAACTTTGTTGTTTATGAAGAGCCATATGATTCCTAGAAGGGGCAAGACTTTTCACCTTTTATTCACAAAAAATAGGTAATGATGAAACTCTCCTTTTAGAGATACTTTTTTAACAGGGGGAGTTTCATTAGTGCAGAGGCTCCACCATCCTAACAGTAGCTCTGACTCAACACAGTTTTATGATGGCTTAGAAACTTGTTGAAACATCTTTGCCCTAATTTTTCCTGCCAAGAATAAATACATATATCTTGATTATTCTCCTTATTTTTTTTCCTCACCTAATAATTTTTTTGTAACAAACTGCTTAGAACTTGAATAAAAGAGATTTTTTCATACATAAAGTTTCAAAATTGAGACTTTAATAAATCTTTTTCAGTTCTATAAGATAGCAAATATTTAGACTATAAAGCTTTTCAGATTTGCTTTCTGCTGCTTCCAAAACAAATGTGTCAGCCTTCAAGGTTCCCTATAGTAGTTCTCAATTTACTGTCTTCTACTTGTAGTACTTCTTGCTTCCCACAGTGCTTTCCTTACAAGAAAAAAAAATAATCGAAAAATATAACATCTACAATAAATTAAAATTGGAATACATATTATTTTGAATTAAATTATATGAATTAAATATAAGTTATATGAATTAAATGTATTTCAGCATTTCAGTCCATGCAGGTGATAGGTGTTCTTCACACAAAGTGATAAAATTTCATCTTGTTCTTCTCTACCACTGAGTGAGAAAACCTTTAGATGTTTTGCAGTACTGAAAAAAAAATCCAGCAACAGTTAGTGTTTACTTTGCTTCATTCTATCAGAACATGGCCATCTGCATATTGGGTTCCCTTGCTCTTGAATTTTGAGAGAATTTGGTCCTTATTATAAGATGGATAGTTTACTCTAAATAAGATAAATATTTGATTCCAGTACACAAAACATACATAAACAAGGAGGATTATACAAATCACTTACTGAACGCTCAGGAGATCACAAACATAAATTGCTGCTTCTTACAGCCCTTCTGTTTCTTTTAAGAAGAACTATATCCTCAAAATATTACAGAAGTTTTGTAGCATCTTAACTTCTCATCTAAATCAGTGTCTTTTCTGGAAGGCAATGGGAAAACGTTAGCTATATAGTGTCCAAGTATCTATTATGTCTCAAAGAGAGGAACTTAGTATTCATTCAGTACTACATATTTGTACTACAAGCTGATAGTTTTCCTAAGGCAGTGTAGAAAAGAAATGACCAAAATGAAGAAAAGCAATTCTTTCAAACATTCTTTTGTAAATAAAATCAAACATATTTACAGAAAATGATGAGCAGAACAAAATTGCATGCTATTTTTTTGAGAATTGCATTTTTGTTTGAAGAGTTCTCAGGCATATTGCTTAAATATCACTTCATTTCTCACACAAAGTAGTGGAAGCACTGAGATTGCATCTATTCTGTTCTGCATCTGGTGGGATGGTAACACAAAGAGCCTTTACTCCCTCATTCCCAAAATGCTAGGTAAATTTAGTTGACCATGCAATGGAATAAATATTGTTGCTGCTGCTGACTGGTGCTGACTTATTACTTTCCTCCTGCTGAAAGAGATGTGATTGAGGAATCAACTCTTGTAGCTATGTATATATAAAAATTATTTGTTTTAGAGTGTTCACTCTCAATGCAGCCAAAAAGACATCAAGGCACTCAATACTATTGTAAAATACATATATCAGCTCAGCCTATTGCTCTAGAAAAAGGAAAACAGATAAAATACCCTCTGTGAACCACTGCATACCCTGCCTGATTCTCCATATGTACATTTGGGAGACTAGAATATGAAGGAGTTAATGCAAGACTCAGTCTAAATTTTTAGGAATTAATCGAATTCTAGAAAATCTTCTTTCTACATATGAAATGACAACAGAAATAAGACTTAGAAAACTGAATTTCATATGTTCACATGGGATATGAATCTCAGATTCTAAAAATAATATCTCATCTCTAACTGTAAGTTTCCTCCCTGTTTATTAGTAAACAGTAGACTTCAAAGAACGTCTGTAGCAGGACATCTCCCCCAGCACAAGAGCTTTTCTGTTGGGTCTTAGCTGATGAAATAACTCAGGGCATCTTGCCCTCACATGAGCCTTGGTGAAATAGTCAGGACAGTTTGCCTTGTAGAGTTATTTCAGTGCCATGGGATTGATACTTCCAGCTGACAGTAAATATCTTGCTGTGGAAGCAAGATGTAGAAAGAGAAGCTGGAATATCTGATTGACAGACACTTCACTTTACAAACTACAAAAGCTACACGAACCTTCCACAAAGCAGAATTTTTCTGCAAGTTCCCTAGAAATGTGTGGAGGGTTCTCCCCAAAGTTAGGAATGCCTGTTTTGTGGTTACTCCTCTAAAGACTGGGTGAACGCACTCTGTGTACACAATTGTCATTTTGGTTACATTGACTCCCAGTCTATACTATTTCCTTGCTAGCTTTAATAAAGGTACCTTAATGTCATGCACTGTTTCATGTATTCTACTAGTAGTTTTTTGTTTTATACTGGGTAGTAAGTAATTCTGTTTAAGGTCTTTTGCCTGTTATCTCCTGTCTATTATAACTCATTTTATAATAGACCTGATCAGCCATTCTTAGAATTTGCGAGCCAGAGCCGTTTTAATAAACAAGAACAAAAAAAGATTTATTGAAAAACTTAGTCTATCTGTTTGAGGGAAAGTCACCAAATAAACAACAGGCAAAACAGTCACTCTGCAAAAGCAGAGGAAAATAAAGCATGGTTGTTATGTTTTACCAATGCCCTTTGTTAATCACTCTTCTTTAAAGAAATTGGAATCTTATTTTTAATTGAAAAATATATTGGGTGTTAAATGCTTCATGTATACTGAATACAAATGAATTTTTCTTAGTGTGTTTTGCTTATACTTCTCTAGAAAAAATTTACTTCAATAATTCATAATTTATATCTTGCAACCAACTCAATTTATGGCCTTTGATTTCAAAGTTCTTCATGAATAAGCTTCCTGCAGTCAGCTAATTACAATAAAATAAAATAAAAAGTTATTGAGATCATATCACAGTCGAGTAATTCCTGGTTCTTGTTAAAGCGTAGTAACACCATATGACTATATTTGCATCTTTATTCCTAACACATACTTCAGGTTCAGCTGAATAATCTTTAAGAAGCATAAAGCCAGTAAGAAGGAAATTATTTAATTATGAAATCTCATCAGGATATGGATTTTTTTTCTTAATGTAGCCTGAAATATCTTGACTGACGAAGTAACAGTGGCAAGAAAACATTTTGATTAAAAAAAAAAAAAGAACAAATATTTATTTTAACCCTGAATGCAAAATCTGATACTGTCATTGTAGAATAAAATTATTAGGCCCTGGTATATTATATACAGCTGAGTTCTCCTGTATGAATACCAGTAACAACAAGAATGAATGGGAATCACAGGAGTGTGGAAGGAATAAATGAAAGCAGGTATTGACCATTTGGCAGTACAAATCAGGTGACCATCAAAGGTGGGCTCTCAGTCTGAGTGGGAGAGCAGGGAATAAAGTTGTATTAAGTAGCTCAACTTTTTTCTTTCCCTTACTTCACATGCTTTCAGGATTTATCAATTCATCATGAATATGATTTTATATCAGTTACAGAAATTGCTATTTAAAATCATTATTCATTGATGTTAAAAAGATATAAGAGATCATAGTACAGTTCCATGGAAATCAGGAATTCAGGAAACCTAGTAGCTCTTTGAAATACTATGGTAAGTATAACATAGTAACTTCACTTGGCAAAGTATAAACACTCACAAGAAAGGAAAACTGTATGCAGTTCTTTCTCCTCTCACCTCAAATAACTTTTACAATATGATTAGTCTTTGACAATCCCATGCCATTCAAACCTAGCTGGGTAGTTGTTACATGCATTCCTTCATTCCATTTCTTTTCCTGGAAGTGAATTAGTCCATCTTTCACTAGTGTCTTGATAATAATCCTGACCTTCTTAAGCTTCTTAAATGCAATACAGCAAAGCAGGAGTTCATTATCATTCCTTCCTGCCCTTCTCAGGGAATCTGTGTTGATTCCCTGTTATATTTGGCCATACTATTATCTTCTTTTCCCATCAAACCTTTAATCTTGGCATAATCCTTAGTTTTATACTGTCCTTGTTTCATCTGGAATAGAGTTAATTTTCTTCCTAGTAGCTGGCATAGTGCCATGGTTTTGATTTAGGATGAGAATAAGGTTGATAATGAAATTATAGTTTTTGCTAATTGAGGCCGAAGTTGGCCAGGGGCTGATGCTCAGGAACTGTCAGTTGGTGAGTGGTGAGTGATGACATTGCGTATCACTTGTTTTCTATATTCTAACCTGATTATTTTTTAAAGTATTATTGTCATTTTCCTCCTTTTCTGTTAATTAGATTATTTGTCTTAACCCATGAGTTTTCTCACTTTTGCTCTCCCATCTCTCTTCCCCCTCCCGCTGGCAGCAGAGGAGAGAGCTGCTGTGTGTGGCCATCATTGGCTGAGGTTAAACTATGACATGTGACAACAAATATATTTACAGGCAATTTTCTTCCAGTAAAAAGCCTTAGATTCAAGATCAGACCACTTGATTTGACTGGATTCAATCTGACTTGACCACTCCTTTTTATCTTCTGCTTGATTTACTATAACTTCCTTTTCTCATTTTTTTCAATACCCACTTTTGACTTTTGTAGCTTTTCCAAAGTTGTATTATTTTTTGTGTGATCTCATTTCATTGCAAACAATACTCAACTTTCTTGTATTTTCAAAGACATGAATGTCTTGTTCCATCTTAGTATCTTAACATGATTGTTTTGTTTTGTTTTGTTTTGCTTTCTACTATTTTCCTTTCCAAAAATTTGAAGTCTCCTTAAATTTTCCAAACAGCAATAGATATTTTACCTGCATTATCAAGTTCATTCAAAATTGAACATTGCTGTGAATGGAGGGAAAATAGAGTCTGAGTAACAGAAATCATGGTCTATTTAATTGAGACCACACAGAATTTTAAATATGTTACTTTCTTTTAACATAGTTATATATGCATAATTTATTTTTCTTACTTTTTAAAAACCAAATCATCATTTCTACAGAGCAAAAGACAGCAACAATAGTTGTCTCATTCTAATACATGAGTTTCCAACAGACGGTGCAAAAGGCACTCAAAGGTTCAAAATTAGACTATTCAATGTGTCCCAAACATACAACCAGCAGTAGACTTGTGTGCTAACATGGAGATCTGGATTACTATTTAATTATCTCATTTTTTTTTCAAACTCTTTCTCTATTTGTATCTGAATGAGTGAATAAATTGACAGCAACTAGAAAGAGAAAACATAATAATAAAAAAATACTAAAGTAGTGTGATGCAGGGGTGCGGTGCTGCTTTCAGGGAACTCACGTCCTGTTTCTGGCTAGCTCTAGCACTGAGGTCACATTAAAAGGTACAGTTCTGTATGCTGAGATACCTTCCTGATCCTGAGAGTCTTTGCCTTGGGCCAAAGCATGGCAGTGGCAAAGAAGAGAGGCCTCTTGTGAGAGGTTCCACAGAGGTTTATTCTACCCAGAGGTGGAACCCACAAAAGTGAGCTCTGCTCTCTGACTGGCCCTCAAGAATGAATGTGTGGAAAGGGGAAGGGCACAGCCTGGTACCAATCCAGAAGGTGGGGGGAGTGACCCAGGACACAAAGGATAATCAATAGAACCAATCAAATTGAGGGAAGGAGAGAACAGGGATTCTGCCTATCACTCAACAGCCTTCCTGGAATTTTCCAGACACAAGGCGAGGCTGTAAAATGATGGAAAGGACCCATCAAAGGGAGAAACCACAAAAGGGTTTAACATGGGGTACATAGGACAAACCATTGTAAAACAAAGAACAGAAGAATGCAGAAACTTGGTAAAACCCAAAATGCACACCACAATAATGTGACTGAATGAAGGAAGAATAATTCAATACTTGGTTTTTCAACTCCATGAACAGTTATTAAAATATTGGGATTTTACACTGATACAGTCCAAAAGAACTTGGGTTAGAACTAAATTTTTTTTGGTGGGTGATTCCAAGAGGAACTTAAATAAGAAGCAAAATTTCTGCACTGGGTTTGCGTGGCCTGGTTTTCAGTAGCAGGTTGGGCCACAGAGATGGCTTCTGTGAGAAGCTGCCAGAGGCTTCCATCATGTCCAGACAAGCCAATCCCTGATGGCTCCAAAGATGGACATATTGCTGGCCAAGGCTGGGCCAGTTAAAGATTATGGTAAGACTTCTGTAATAACATATTTAAGAAGAAATAAAAACAAAAGTTGTTGGGCAGAGAAGAAATGAATGAGAAGATTTGAGAACAGCTCTGCAGACACCAAGGTCAGTGCAGAAGGAGGGGCAAGAGGTGCTCCAGGTGCTGTAGCTGAGATTCCCCTGCAGGCTGTGGTGCAGCCTGAGGTGAGGCAGCTGTGCCCCTGCAGCCC
>VWZU01008081.1:215823-235357 GCA_013397095.1 Sterrhoptilus dennistouni | reverse complement strand
GGGGGATGCAGAGATCCACCCACACCCATTTTGGGAGGACTACTGCTGCTCGTGATGTTGGACCCACACTGGAGAAGTTCGCAGAGAGCTGTCTCCTGTGGGAGGGACCCACGGCCTCAGAGGGGAAGGACTCCTCTCCCAGAGCAGTGGAAAAAAATCTCAGTGAGGAACTGACCAAACCACCATGCCCTGTCTCCCTGTGCTGTTGTGAGACGGAGGGGTTGAGGGAAAGAAGGTGTTTTTAAGGGCTTATTTTACTTCTCATTATCCTGCTCTGTTTTTGTTAGTGATAAATTCACATAATATCTCTAAGCTGAGGCTGTTTTGCCCTTGATGGTCTTATGGTCTTTAGTGAGGGATCTCTCTCCTGGTCCTTATCTCAAACCATGAACACTTCATGTTTTTGCTCCTCTGTTAATATTTTCTCCCCTCCCTGCTATGCAGGGGAATGAGTGAGCAGCTTTTGTGGGTGCCTTGCGTCTGGCCAGGGTCAACCCACTACGATTTCCTCATATATTCCTTTCTAAGGATCAACCTTGCACTTGACTCAACAAGGAAAATTACTTACAGATTTTTCACTGCAACACAGAATTACAGATTCATGGAATGGTTTGGGTTGGAGGGGATCTTAAAGACTGTCTAGTTTCAACCCCCTTGCCATGAGCAAGGGCATTTTCCACTTGACCAAGTTGCATAAAAGACCCATCCAATCTGGTCTTGACCAGGGATGTGGGATCCAGAATTTCTATGGGGATCCTGTTCTAGTGCCTCACTACCCTCACAATAAAGAATTTCTTCCCAATATCTAATCTAATCTATTCTACTCTAATCTAATTTTACCTTCCATCTGTTCATAACCATCCCACCTTGTCCTATCTCTACCTGCCCTTTTAAAAAGTCACTCTCCAGCTTTCTTGTAGGTCCTCTTACTGTACTGGAAGGTGCTTTAAGGTCTACTCTGAGCCTTCTCTCTTCCAGGATGAACCACTTCAACTATCTATGTCTTTCCTCATAGGAGAGGTGTTCCAGCCCTCTGATCATCTTCATGGTCCTCCTCTAGACCTGCTCCAACAGGTCCTGTGCTGGGGGCTCCAGAGCTGGATGGAGTATTTCTGGTGGGATCTCACCAGAGCAGAGCAGAGCAGAGCAGAGCAGAGCAGAGCAGAGCAGAGCAGAGAGGAAGACACCTCTTCCTTGACCTGCTGGTTAAGAACCAAGGTCCATCTTTGCACAATATTCTTACATAATTGGAAAACATTATGGCTGTTTTTGTGCTCGTTTCATGTCTCAGGAAAAAACTGACATCATGCCTGTGTAGACATTGATTCTTGTAAAGTTCTTCCCATAAACACCATGCTGAAGGCATTCTCAGTGAAGTCCATGGCATGAGTAGGTTTATCTCATAAATAGAAATATCTTCTCAGAATATGCAGGAGTTCAAAGAAAGGGGAAAAATCTTAACAGCCACCAAATGCATGCTCATAAATGTATGTACCTACTGGATAATGTCAGGGTTTTTTGCTTTTATTATTACTCTTAATAGTGATTAGTATGGATAACTTCAAAACTTTGAGCAAATAACATAATAAAATTGCACATAATAAAATTACATAATATTTTTTTGTGATGAAAAGTCCCTGTCACATATTGCAAAAAGACCTGTAATCTCTTCTGTAGTGTAAATAAGGACATATTTCAGCAGGAAAAGCCTTTTTTCATAATGCATCATCTCATTTTCCCATCATTCAGGGTACAGGTATATTTTTACACTACTAGTAATGGAGGATAGAAAACCTTTCTAAGTCAACTACAGTCTCATCTGATCTTTGAAACACATTTCAGTAGTATATAGAAAATTTTTAGTATCTAAGACTATATTAATAATTTGGATACATATATTTATAGTTCATTTTTGACAACTATTAAAAGTACTAATGCCTGTTACAATGAGAACAGAATTATAAGAAACTTCACCTCAAGTAGGTCAATGACAGACTGGAATGTGTATCATCAAAAAGTCTTAAATTTTCAGTCCAAGACCTGTGCATTTAAAGCTTCTAGTCCAAAATTTAAGGTATTTTGCTAACAAGCATGAGAAAGATACAGTTATGAAAGAGAAATATTTGTACCAAGCCAGCAAGATTACTGCATAAATACCAATTTCTCTGCTTCATGTACATTAAAATATGTTTTCTGGAGAAGGGCATAGTTAAAAACAGGAGGAATAATCATTTCATGAGGTGACTGATCTCTCTTCTGTCACATTTGAAAGAAATACAGTTAAAATTTGGTTTTAAACTGTATTTGAAATGGGCAAAAATACATTTCTGACCCTGTGAATGTTCTTTAGATTCTCTTTCTCTCCCACTGAAATTTCTTCAGGATAAAATATGAGTCAAAATGAAATTAGATGTAAATGCCATATACCTGCCATCATAAAAAAAAACATTTCAGTTGATTGAATTTCTAATTCTGAGACACTCTCTAGCCCACCGAACATTGGGAGTGTTGAAAATGGAAAGGGGAGAGATTCCATGAAGTTAAACAGAATCATTCATCATTAAATCTTCATTGCAAATGAAGAGCACTTGACAAGAACCATTCCAAAAGATCTTAAAAATTTTTAGTCAAAATCAGCATTTATTTCCAATAAATCAAGAAGCACTTTATTTCCAAATAAATGCTTCTTGATTTTTCTTTTGCCTAAGATGACACTTGGCAGGACAAAATTGGTCAGGGGAGCTATTTTGCTTTATTTCTAAAATTATTCTGAATAAAACAATTTAAGACATTAGTAAACAGTTATAGTTTCCTTCCTGTCCCTGTCCAGTGTACATTTTTGGTCACACACCTTCAAAAAAATGGGATTTTGTCATATTTCCAGAACTGGAAAAAATGTTGTCGTGTAATACTACATTTGTTATCATCCTAACAGCACTGGAAAGTATATAAAAAACGTGTTCTGGAGGTTTGAAGGACGAATGTGTAGGTTTTACTTGGTACATTTATTCATTATGGTTCCTTCCTATTTGAATGATATCTCTGTCCAATTTACATTGCCTGGTCATTTCTCAGTTGTTAAGCCATCCTTGGAGCCCAAAGTTCTAATCATAAAAATCTTAATACAGTCATCCCATTTTACTCCTATAATTTAGCTCAGAAACTGAAAACAAATCCACAACTAGATCTGAAATCTTCTGGAGCAACAATAAAATTGCAAATACAAACAAGCTCAAAAAAATAAAAGTGTATACTATTAAATATTGTAGGATTGCTACCTTTACAATCTTATTTGGATGAAAGTGAAAAAAAGGAGAATGTGCAATATCAAATGAAACCAATCAAACTGTCTTTACTAATGTGTAAAGTTCTGGATCAGAAATATCCAGGAACTCATACAATATGCTGAGAAAAATGATCCAATATGTGTGTTTATATGCTAGCTGAGAAAATTATAAAGTGGAAGTGGGAGAAAAACAAAATCATTCATCACATTTTTGCAGTTGCCATGGTTTAACCCCAGCCAGCCATGAAGTCCCACACAGCCACTGTCTTACTCCCCCACCAGCACAATTGGGCAGAGACTGGGAAGGGAAAAGCTAGAAAACTTGTGCGCTGAGATAAATACAGTTTAATAGTGAAATCAGAAGCCATGTATGCAAACAAAACAAACAAACAAGGAATTAATTCACTGTTTCCCATGGGCAGACAGGGGTTCAACCATCTCCGGGACAGCAGGGCCCCATCACACGAAACGATTCCTTGGGAAGACAAACACCATTACCCTAAACATCCTCCCTGCCCTCCTCCTTCTGACCATTTTACGGTCTGGAATACCCTTTGATCAGTTGGGATCATCTGTCCTGGCTATGTCTCCTCCCAGCCCCCATGCAGCCCCAAACTCCTCACCAGCCTGGCAGTACAAAAAGTAGAAAAGGCCATGACTCTGTGTAAGCCCTGTTCAGCAATAACAAAAATATCCCTGCCTTATGGTCACTGTGTTCGGCACAAATCCAAAATGTATCCCTACACCAGCCACTGTGAAGAAAATTAACACAATGCCAGTCAAAACCAGCACAGCAATATTGTGGGAAATCTGTGAGAAGAAATGTTATGGCAGGGGTATATTTCCTTTGATAAAGCATAGTCTACACAGAGGAAGTATGCTAAAAAGGTATAACTGTAAACTGAGGTAGGTAGCTACAGAAAGTAAAATCCAAAGGAAAAAAAAATTGATACCCATATTAGGAAAGTTAATTTCTCTGGTTATTCTCCTACACATGCTATTGACTCTCCCGAAAAAGCCTGATGCACAAATGATTGAATGCTTGGCATTTCCAAAAATATTTTTTGAAATACATCACTACGGAGCTGTGTAATAGGCAGAACTGCATTGGTGTTTTACCTACTAAAAGGTCAGCACTTCTTTTTCAAGCTTCTAATCTATTTTATGCCATTTTCAATTGGTGGTGTGGAGTGATTGCTTAAAGACATTCAGTTCCATAACAGCATTACTACTGTACAGTCAGCTCAGAAGCTGGAAGTAGCTGGGAATTTTGTCCTCACTAGTAACTATTAGATAAGTTGATTTAATTTGATAACAGTGTCCAGGGACAAAAAAGTGTGCAATCCGTTATATAATTCAGGTTGCAGCACAAGGAAGTAATATCAGACAAACAATTCTTGAATATAGAGAACAAGAGGACTTAGAAAGGTGTCCACACCTGCAGGGTTATGATCTTATTGGCATCACAGAGACATGCTGGGATGGTTTCTATGACTTAAGTGATGGAAAAGAAGGAAACAGCCTCTTCAGGAAGGATATACAGGGAGGACAAGGAGGGTGTGTTGCCCTCCATGTGAGTGACTACTGGAGTGCATGGATGTCTGTCTGGGGATACAAGGGATTACAGAGAACTTATGGATCAGAATTGAAGTGAGGCCAGGGTCAGGTGACATTATAATGAAGTTCTGCTACAGGCCACCCAACTAGGGAGACTGAGTGGAGGAAGCCCTCTATAAACTTACAGAAGTGGCCAAACTTTCACAAGACTTGGTCCTCATGGGAAACATTGACCACTTTGATATCTGTAGAAGGGATAAGACAGCCAAGCATAAGCTATCCAGGAGGTTCCTGGAATGTGTTGATGATAACCTTCTTCCCAAAAAGATAGAGGAGACAATGAGGAGATGATCTATGTGGGACCTTATTCTCACCAAGAAGAGGGGCTGGTAGGAATCTGAAGCTCAGTGGCAGCCTTGGCTGCAGTGACCATGGAGTGGAGTTTCATATCCTTAGGACAGCAAAGACAGCATGCAACAAGCTCAGTATCCTGGTCTTCAGCTGGTCCTCTTTGGGGATCTGTTTCATAGAGTACCATGAGACAGAGCCCTGGGGGAAAGAGCAGCTCAAGAAAGCTAGTTAATATCCAAGGTCACCTCCACCATTATATTTGATAAGTTGTGGCAGTCTGGTGTGAAGCTCCCTCTGACTGCAAGAGGGGAAACATAACCCCCATTTTCAAAAGTAAAAACAAAAAAAATGAGAAACTGCAGGATCGTCTTTACCTCTGTGACTGGCAAGGTGCTGGAGCAGATCCACCAGGAATCTCTTGTTATGAAACAGTATATATCACAATGTCTTGCAGTGTGTATTTTGGGTTTTCTAAAGTTCTGTATGATTTTTATTATTGAATTTCTGTAATGGTTCATTCCTACCTACACCCCTTTCCTTAATCCCTGTTGTTATCCACATAATAGGCCTCTCTCTCCCCATTGTGTGTCTCTTCAATAGCCCTGTCCCAGTGTATTGTACATCCCATTGTATCTTATCAATGGACTCTCCCTGGTACTTGAGTACCCTGGCAAAGCCAAGTGGTTCAGCCAAGGCTCCAGGTATCCCCACACCCCTCTTGTCCCAAAATGGTAATGTCAATGCCCCCTGTACCTGTCACTCCCCTTCATTGCCACCAGTAACACCCCTGTTCATAAGGGCAAGTAAGAGCCCAAATCAGGACTCAGACACTCACACTCACGAATACACACCTTCCTTACCACCAAGTGCGAGTCCCCTCCTTCTTCCAAGCAAAGGCACATCTCTGTCTGAAATCTGGACCCAAAGGAACAACTCGTTTATTTGGTATCTGAAGAGCAGAGCTAGCTGAGAGACAAACTTGGAAGAACCATAACAATGCAGTGAGAAAGAACAAGCTCAGAAAACTCTAAATTATGTTTCTATTTGTATATTCTAAATAATAAAGATGGCACAAAGGGAACTAAGGAGATGCTAGCACAAGGAGATTATAAATGAAAGACAAAGCAGCTCTACCTCTCATTGAATTGTATACAACCATTTCTCTTTATGTATTCATACACTCATTATCACAGATTGAGAGATTATACAATTTATTTAAATAACTGTTGATTTTGTTGATCCAACTGCAGTAAAGCTCTAACCAAAGAACGTACTTGAATGGAATATTAATGGGAATATATTTCCTGAATTTATAGCTTATGTTTGTAGACAGTAGCAGAGAGCTGTATAGACATAAGGAGACAGCATTTTAATAGTGAATATGCAGGATGGTAGAGTGAAAACAACATCCCTTTGTTTTCAGGGATATAAACCACACTTACAAAAATTCTGTCTTATAAATTAGAGATCAGAATTGCAAGACAAATAAATGGAAGAGAGAGAAATAAAGATGAGACTAAGTTAAAAACTCTAGGAATTGTGGGTTCTTGGTGTTGACTGTAAAAGGAATAGAAACCATTCTGTTCTACTGATTGCATTCCTTTGTAAAGCTAAATTCTTGATTGTGTCCACTTTTGAATACTTACAAAAGTCACTGAAGTTGTATGACCTCTCTCTGTCATCATGTAGCAAAGTATCTACTGAAAATCTAAGAAATCAAAGGTTGGGCTCAATGATCTTGGAGGTATCTTCCAACCTCATGATTCTATGGTACTATAAAATATGTGTATCTAAAACAGGAGAATCTAATATTTTCTTCATTTCTTGCTCTCCAGTAACTCTCTTCGATGACCCAATAAATTATATATTAATTAAACTAATTTCTTCACTCATTACCAATCATTTCTGTTCTACTAAAATAAATGTGTCTGCATCAAACATGGTTTTATTGCTTAAGCAGAGTGCAGAAATTAGACCAATAATATTTTAAGAATACCGTTCTAAAATATGCCTTGAATATATCATACAATCATAGACAATTAGTGTGTCTCTATTCTTATTCAGAAAATGATCTGCTGAGACTCTTCTGCTTTGTGAAGACACTCTGATCTCTGCTTTTCAGGAAAACCTATTATACACAGATTTGGAACTGAGATTCTTTCATTGTCACTTGTCCCTTTTATTGCTGTTGCCCTCGAGGATTTTATAACATCTCCTATATCTTGTACAGGTTGGAAATTTCAGTATGCTTACTGATTTTTTATTGTAATATCCAGGTTTACACAAATATTTTCTCATAAACACCAATAATGTTTACATGAACATTTTAAATTTATTTTGTGAAAAAAAATTAGAAATAATTAAAGATGGTCATAGTACTAGGAAGAGATTCACTTACAAAGACAACCCCTGAAACAAGATTTAACATAGAAAGTAGAACTATATCAGTATTCTCAATTTCTATTGCTTTGGCTAGAAGCACCAAAAAGGACTTAAATGTAGCATGGAAGATACTGATACTGATTTCAGTGTGCAAAGAGTTATTTGTGGTTCAACATATGATGGCATATTTCAATTTTAAGGGCAAATAACAAGTGAAGGAAGGGGTAAAAATAAAAAAGGGAGGTAAGGAAGTGGAAATCCTTTTCCATGCTAGCTGAGAAAAGAATAAAAGAGATGGATTTTAAAAGTGTGTGCTCCTGGACATCCTCACCAGTGCAGCAGTTAATTCCCTGATGTTCCATCAGGCTGTGCTCAGCTGCCTTATGGGTTGCTTGCGCTCATTACATGAGTATCATTGCCTGGAGCACACTTCGATCAGCTGCAGATGATGCATGTGATAACTGAACATTACTGTGCACATGTCTAGTTTAGATAGTGTTTGTTGGTTATTTAAATGACCGTTGTTGACAAACACTGCCTACTAAATTCTGGTTTCCTAAAATAAAGTTACATAAACTAAGATGTACAAAGCAAAGGGTAAAAACTGGGGACGTATTGGGGAAGAAGGACCAATAATCACATCAGTGGCAATTGTCACCCACAAGAAGCTCCATGTAACAGATAAGACGATGATCCCCACTGTCTCAAAGTTTGCCAGTCAGAGGCCTCAAATCTAAGAGTCATTTGGATTCTGAGATAATATGTGGAAACAAGGTAAATAGGAAAATAAACTGTGCACGAAGTATCCTAATCTTAGAAAACTAGTAGCTGAGATGAACTAGGAGTAAACATGAAGGAAAATCCAGAAATGCAATAGAAGTGGTCTGCATATGGATTACAAACCTGGTTTCACAGCAAAGCAGACAGCTTTTCCTTTCTCCTTCCTGTTTCATGTGTCTGGAAAAGTCATATTTCAGAGAACTTTTTTTCCCCAATCTTTCTTTGTCTCCACTTGTTCTTTCTTTCTCTGTCTATTTCTGTTTCAGTCTATGCTATTTCGAACTATTTCTTCACCCTACTTTCCCCTGCTTTAACACCTTCAGTGCTCCAGCTCTTCCCCTTTTTTTTCCCCTTCTCATTTCCTTTGAATTCTTCCTTTTTGTTCACACTTAATGTATGTCTCCACACACTGATACTCACACCTTTGTACTGTGCTTTAAGATTTTCCTCTGAAATGCCAAAGATTTCTTTTTCTCTTTGCCTTAGAAAATCCTGCCTCCTTATGTTCCCACCTCCCTGTCTGTTTTTTGGCCCTTCAACCATTTTTATCTTCATTCCCCTTGAGAAACTCTGCCCTCAGCCATTCCTGTCTTCTTCCCTTCTTGAACAGACCCCAGTATCTAGGGATGGGGCCACTCAATTTTTGAAGTAAATTGAGGATGTTCATGTTAGTGGAGTAAAAGTCAAGTAAGTTCAGACTTTGATGAGGTGAAAGAGCAGATACTAGTAGAAATCTGATGAATGTTTCTGGAAGGATAAAATTATATTTTTATTTTTTCAGTCTCCTCTATAGACAGTACAAGAATACAGCTGAAGAGTATTCAGCTAAATTTTATTTTAAAGAGAGGTAATGTAAGTAATAGATAAGTTTGCTTTTTTAATAAATCAGATTTTGAAAGTTAAAAGTTTTTAAAAGCTAGTCTATCCCAATGGCCAACTTCCTGAGCCTTTGATTGCGTTACTAGGTGAAGACGGAGAAAAAAGTTGGTGGAACATATTAAGAATGGTCTCTTGAGCAGTCAGTTTAGCTGCCCTAGAGATATCAGTCTGCAGTACAGGTTACAAAAAAGCAACATTGCCAGAACAAAAGCTGAAAATGGAGTTCTACAGGGACACATCACTCTACCTAAAGCAATTCATTAGTGCCCCTGATACTTAGGCAAATAGCTTTCATGCTCTCCCCTTCTGCACTCAGAGCCACAGAACTAGAAATAGCACACAGGAGATACACTGCTGCCCAGTACTGTAGATTTTCTCTAATGCTGTAGCTCTCAGAAAAACACAGATAAAGGATAACTGTTTTGTTTGTTTGTTTTTAAATTTATTTCCCTTTTAACCACCCTAGTAACCTACTCTCCCACTGCGATTTCACCAGGTATAGAACCCATTTCTGTGTAGAATTATGTGTGAAGCCTCAATTAAGCTCACTCAGCATTATTCACCTAACACAGGAGACTTTTTTTTCCTGCAGGTTTGTAAAAACAATTATTAGGCTGATATTCATTCAGATGCAAATATGGTACCAGTCCAAACAGACTGGAAAGCCTGTAGGCTGCTGCTGACAGAGTGAGAAGGAGTTTCAAAGCAGCCCCCTGTTGCCAGTGTACAGCAAGGGAGATGGTTAAAAGATGTGAGGTAGACAGTGTTGTGGTATTTCTCATTACTAAAGGTCACTGCTATGCAAGTTCATCACCATTTTTTGGAGGGAACTGCAGAAGGTTGTGTCAGGGAAAGAAAAGTAATTTACAGGAGACAAGAAATATTTCAAGGCATTAAGCAGACAAAGAAAGCACTTAGTGATTTCAGAGGAGTTGCATGGATATTACCTGGGGCAGAGTTTGGCTCTGACTGCTCTATCTGCATATCACTTCCCAGTACCCAGTGCACTAAGTGGTGGTCTTACTTACAGGGCTGTAAATCCAGAGTATCTCTGCTGAAGACAACTGTCCTAAAACAATCAAGGCAATCCAGATTGGTGGTGCTGTAAATGAAATCAAACTCTGACCTTAAGTACTTTCTCTGTCTCAGGTAACATTTTTTTTCAAGTCAATCTGATAAATAGTTTTTCATCACAAAATCAAGCTTCACTGTTTTTGTAGGCTCACAGTGCTGTGCTCTGACATTATTTTGTTTTTTCTGAACTGTCTCCATTTTAAAAAAGACAGTCAAAATTGCTCCAGCCATTTTTGTAGGACAAGGGTGTCACACAAAAGAAGGCAAATTTATCTCCTTTCTGTTATTTCATCAGGGAATCATTCATTTTTTGCTGATCATTTATTTAAAACATTTTTGACATGTAGCTGTCTATAAAAGGTTGACCTATTTCTCACACTTCCCTCTTCAGATAACTTTCCTAGAATCCATCTCATTCCATTGTCTCTGACGATCTCAATTACAATGCTTGTTGGTCCAGCAAGATAAAGAAGGCAGCAAATGCAGCACTGCAAGTGAACTGCTGCTGTCAGTAGTGTGAAGAGCTAAGCAGACAAAAAGCAAAATGAAATGTAACCCTTTACTCCTTAAATATAGCTTTTGAAACTAAGTTTTAGATCACTTAAATTCTGTCACTGTAAACAAAAATTATTGACCTGTTTGCCAAAGATGGTGGCAAGTTAGGTAGAGCAACAGCATCTCTTATTTTGGCAGGAACAGTAACAGGTAGATCCATCAAGTCACTCCAGAAAACAAGTCAGTGGAAAGGATATCTCCACACCTGCTACTTCCATTACTAATGCTCTCGAAATGGTTTCACCAGCTTTCAGTGCTGCCACAGCTGCTGCTTCATGTGCTAAATGTTTTAGTCTTTGGCAGCAAGAAGCCAGATGATGCTACTTCTGCAATTTATATCCCTTGTGACAGATACAATTAATGGCAGGCCTTCTTTCCTCCCCATTACTTTTGTTGCTCTGAAGGACTACTCCAAATCTGAAGGACCTGTTTCATGTTTATTGTTATTAATCTGAATCACAGTTGCTTCAGGACAGATCAATCAGAATCCTGTTGTATTAAGTGTCCCACATAAAGAATTTGATCCCTTTCAGAGATTAAACATGATCCTTGGATTTTGAGCCTTTTTTTAATGTGACTCTCATTTTTTACATACAGATACTTTCAGCTTTGTTTAAATGCCAGCCATCAACTTCACTACTGCTTAGCTGCATTCTCTGAATTGGCCTTGGTGAAAAAGCTTCTAGATTGAACATCCTTCGCAAGAGTAGATTGCACATCCTTCGCAGGAGTAGATTTGCTTTTCCTCCCTGTTTGTAGAGCACCAGGCATATGTGGAGTTTTGGGCTGTATCAATTACCATTGCAAAGCTCAGTTTTATGCTGCTATATAATTAGCTGATGGATGCAGGTCATTACCCTACCGTTGATATAATAGCTCCTCTCCACTTCTCTGCTCTGCAAACACACAGGTGGAAAATGAAAGGAAAGGGGTTTTTTGTATAGTCCCTAACCCACAGGTCCAAATATTTTTACTTTGTTATATGTTTCCCTGCACTATATAAATATATTCTTCCTTCATAAAAACAGTGGTTTTAATTCCACTTTTTTACACTTGCATGAATTTCAATTCTAGTCTATTAAATCTAGTTAAGCTAATTCTTAATCACCAGGAGGGCAAACTTAGTAGACCATCCTAAGTCTCCTTTAACTAGTGCCCTTGATTATTCATCATTTAAGAACAGTTTCATGCCTCTCTCTCTGGATACAAAATTCATCCACCGACAACATTTTGTGACCACAGTGTAGGTAGTTTTAAGGTGAGACACTGTCCTTCCTAGAGACTAGCTAGGATCTTTATGTACCATGGGAATATATTAATTTCTAATTTAACAAATCTGCAGCAGGCCATTTCAGTGTCTGAGATACAAAGTATGTACACACTGGAGAGGTTTAAGGAAAGCCACTCCAAGAACTCCCCATTTTCTTTCTCCACACCAGCTATTATCCATCTGAGGTATGTAAAAAAATTAAGTCAAAATTACAAGGTTATTTACATAAAGAGTTTACAACCCAAAATCATTGCATATTAGTCAAATATTAACTAGAGTCTTTATATTAAAAAAATTAGATTATATGGCTGTCAGTGACATACTCAGGAGGTCAAATTTTTGTTTATGATGTGATTGGACAAGGAAACTTCATTTACAATCATAGACTCTGTCACAGAAAATAAAAAAAATCTAAAGTACTGAGATACACAGCATCATTCTAAATCTCACTAATCTTAGAATAAACAAGAATTTAAAATGTCTTGTTGTGCATTGCGTTAAGAATGACATATGTGTTGTATCAGTTTGACCCTTGAAATATGAGTCTTATCTATGCTAATGAAAATGGTTTCCCTTGTGTTCATTATATCAACATATCTACATGATCTTTCTATCAGAAGTATTCTTTCTTGGTGCTTTTTATGTGCAAAATACTAAGACTCACATACTGAGGGCCAGAGAATTGAATTAGATAAGAATTTAAATGGTTTTGTATTTCTCCCACCTACACAATAAGAGAAATGTATTAAACTGTCCTTCAATTAACTAACCTTTTTATAGTTATAGCTATATTTTGTATAATCTTAGTCAACTTCTGCTTGGTACAGTCTCTGGCAGCAAGACAAGTACTTGCTTATAATCTATTTTCAACAAAATGAGCATTGAGACTATTTGATCATGTAGCAGCTGACATAAACTGCAAACAGATATCCTACTTTTTTTGTAATTATATTCCTGAAAAAACAACTTTATGGAAAAATATATCAATTTTTAAAATTTATTTTCTCTGTGGTCTGGTAAGCCTATTTCCTTCCTATTCAGACTGTCTAAGACACTATCTGATGCAAATCTGTGTACACCTTCAAAGTAGAATTTAATCTTGCTGTAGTTTGAATGTAATAAACAAGGAATATAAATATTTTTGATCAATCACATGACTCGGTATAACTTCAGAAGTTCAGTTGAACAAGGAATCTTATGTTTTTATTATATAAAAAAATATTTTTTAAGTTTTTCACATTTCTATTTATCACCAAATCAGACTTTCTAAACAAGTTGATGAAAGTATAATTTCTTAGGTGAGATTTAAGAAGTTTATCTTTATACAAGATAATTACAGGTAAATATGAAGTTTAAATCTGAAATTTTAAACTCCCTCTATAAGCAGCTAGACATATAAGATGAAGCTTGCTCAGCAAGCAGGTTTAGGTTACAGTTGGTGAATGGCCTGCAGTACAGATTCCACCTTCCACCACCTTCCTCCACAACTATAATCACAAAAATGCTAAATAATTATTTCCCATTTTTCCAATTTTATAACCTTTGAAAAATTAATTCCTCAAAAAAATTGTTGCCCTTGCAAGTTGGATAAGGGAGAGTATAAGGAAAACAGAACCAGTCTTTCCTAGAGATGCACAGTGTAAGGAAGAGAGGTAACAGAAACAAGTTACGACAAGGAAAATTAGGTATAAGAGTAAATTGTTAATGATAAAGTCTCTTAAATATTGGAACATGTACTCAGAAGTTGATGAAGCCTTGTTTCGAGTGGAGGAGTCAGACTGGCTGGCCTCTAAGCCTGCTTCCTGATTTTTGACACTATCCTCTGATTCTACTCGTACTCTTAAAAGAGAAAATATCTTCCCTTCATTAATCTTAGTATTTGTGTGAATGAATATAGATTCTTAATTAGACTTGAGACATAAAAAAACTGAATCGTTATTCCTTCCTATTTGTTCTTTTGACAAATTCTCTGTAGTCTCACATCTTACACATATACAGCAAGGGGCAATGTTGATCCTGTGATTAAAGATAATTGTGAAAATGTTACATGATATATTTCCAGAACATAAAGGACTGGAAAGAGTAGAAGTATCTATATGGATAAGATTTTAGACATTTGACACTATATGCCAGACCATAACTTTTGCTCTGCTAGTTACGATGCTGCCTCAATGGCTGTAATTCCTGTCTCTATTCAGCAGTGTATTTAAAATCTGACTTTATTCAGATTTGAAGGCTGTATTCAGGCTTCATATACTGAAGAATACCTTTTTTAATTAAAGTTCTTTGTAATTGAATTTTGAAGACTAATAATACATCTTCCTTTATAAAACAAGGTCTTTCCCATCCACAGATTTCTTGTCAAAGGAGGTCTGTTTATGACATATTTTCTCAACTGGTCCCTGTCCTGTGAACAGCTACACAAGAAGAACCTTTTAACCACAGTGAATGTGTGGGGATTTACATTGTTGGGCAGGGTTTACAGGTCCTAGTCCAGAAATCAGTTACTTATGCAAGATTAAGTGTGTTCTGCATTAGGCACTCGATTTGGATCAGCCCAGATCATTTGTACAATATCAAAGTCCTTGTATTTATGAGCATTTTCCAGACCTTCCCTTGCCTCCTTACCCAGGCAGGAATGGTATCAGCACCTGCCTTCTTACAGCCAGATTGTCTGAAGCCTGAGTTGTGTTTATTACACATAGCATATACTTTACTAGCTCTCAAATGAGAATCCTAATTTCAGTACAAGTATCCAGAGGCCTGAAATGGAGCATGAAAACTGAACACTGGTAAGGTTGGGGTTTTTTTAATGATAAAAATGTCCATTTACACCCTTAAGCAAACCTAATAATTTTTACTCCATTGGAATCACACTTTCATATTTGAAATTTTTAATAATTTCTAGAAATTACCAGGAAGGATATAAAATGTGTGAGTATGAAAACAAATTTGTGAAGTAAATTGATTTTTTAAAAATTAGTAAAACTTAGATAATTCACAAATACTAATTTGTGTATCATATAAACCCATGGTGTTGCTGCAGAGTTGGCCATGTGGGGCCATGTGAAGTTACATGTTTAATTTTTAAGGCAGAGACATGCAGTGGCCGTTTAAAATTTTACTGAGTCAATGCTGAGTAAAAACAACTGAAATTATTGAAATACATCCAATCCACAGCTTCTCCCAAGACATTTGTACTCTCTGATATACTGCATCTTGATGAAAATCCTAGTCTACTATTACTTTGGCAACTGATACACAAACATCCTTTGAAGCACATCTCTGCCAACTGGTGTCCTGTTTTTTACAACTTGAGGGTTGTTTCAGCATAAAGATCTTTATTTGTATGCATTCACACTATGAAGTTTCTGGATGTGGCCACCTATGAGGGTCAAATTTGTAAAACTCCTTGAGCCACCATTTTTGGTTTTTTCATAATTTATTTCAGTCGTAAATTCCCAGAGAAAAGAAACCCTACCTCCTGGATGAAGTTCACATTAGCTCAGTTTCCACAAATTGTAAAAAATGCTCAAGGACCAGCCCTTCAACACTCAGTTGGTGGGCTTCAGAGTGAACCCCTGCTTATTCCAGAGCTTTCCTTGGAAAGACTTCTTGCATCTTTCTTTGCAACAGATGAGATTGGTGGTTGCCAAAATTTTGGTGCTGACTGAGATGAGCCACAACACTCATAGCTCCTGTCAGTCATAGATAGCTGTTTGTTCTGAGTATCTGCAAGCTATTGCAGGTGTAAAATAAAAAGCAGAAAAACACAGCAGTAGATTTTAACTGTTTCTACTAAGAGCTATGTCAGGTAGGACAAGAGAATTTTAGTTGTCCTGAAGTGATTAATTTTAAAAAATATTAATGGATTTTACTGTTTCTTCTCCAGACATATAAAGCAGTACATAATAAAATAAATAACACAATCTAATAAGTTTCTTTTTTTTCTATCTCAGTGTAGACTTGAGTCATTGCTTAGATCATTTAATATATGTTAATAAGCACATAATCAGTGTTATTAGATGAACAGATTCCAAAGTTCATTATAATGAAAGGTCTATTGATAAGGTAAGAAAAAATAAGATACAGCTCTGAAAGAGATTTTTAAAAAAAGTAAAGAAACAATTCAGCTAGGAAAAGAGCAGGTTTGAAAGGTATCAAATAATGTAAAATGTCTGATTGATCCTGACTTCAAATTCTCCTCTCAAAAAGAAAACTACAATGAAGCATGCCTATCACAGTTGAATTTAGGTTGATAAAACCACAAAGTTATTGTGTTTTAAAAAGTATTGGAAATTCCAGAGCACTGACAGGCACAAATAGCATAAAACAATCAAAGAGACAAGAGGAGAAGAAGTGAAGGAGGGAGCAGGGGAAATATTTGTTAGAAAAAGCATCCATGGAAAAACATTTTCGGTATATCGGGCTATTGTTTGAAGTAGAGTTCAAGGGACTGCCTGTGTGCAGGTAAGAAGGGGTTGATGACAGCAAAGGAGAAAATCATCCGTAAAAGCACGTGATAGATGTTGCAGTGGCAAAATCAAATACTTAGAAATACAAAATGAGAGAACTCAACAGTCTTTGCATCCCTACTTCTTTTCTCTAGAGTATATGCATTATAATATGTAATCACACATTGTATTTTTTTCTTCACAAGACCCCTACCCCATTGAGTGAACAGAATGGATGGTGATCAATTAAAAAAGAACAGCTATTCAATGTTTTGTTTTATCCTCATTGTTCATTTTGTGGACTTATGCCTTATCTACTGCACACTATTCAGAGGCTGCAATGAAGACAGAATTATTAATTTCCTCATGGGCTTTTCTCTGGCAGTCAGCTCCGTGATGCTCTGCAAGCATTAATTTATCTTCACAAAGTGCAGTGTGATGTGAGAGGTTACTGTTATCCCCACACTACAGAAAGCAAGCTGAACAGCGAGACAGTGGGAGACTGTTTGTTTGCAGTATGCAATTGAGGGTTTAGCATCTGATTTATCTAATTACATGAAGTAACACTCTGCATATTCAAGACAATTTTCACACAGACTTCAGTTGTATCTGAGAATAGCCAGAATGCAGATAAACAGAAATCAGAAAGAGACACCAGTGCCTAGCTGCCTCTATGATAGCACCAAATCCAAACAGCACGAAATCCAAATATCTGTTTTTTTCACATCCCAAACAGCATCAAAAAAATAGATCATATGGAAAGCACCCCAGATTCACATTTCCAGCGGGTCCAGATAATGCTCTGAATGAAGCATGGGCTCCTATGGAAGATGACCTAAGTGGCCATTGCATCAAAGTGCCTAGAGAATTTGGAACTGAAGCTAGAGGGTAATATGTCATTTTGTAACTTTACAGTGCCTGGTTTTGCAACTACAACAATGCTTTATTTAAGTAGGGCAAATACCTATTTCTGTGGTAGCTTCTGCACTTTAAATAATTTTAAAAGGAAGCAAACAGAAGCTCTTCTGTATGATGATACCACATTGCCCTTTCACAGATCTAGGAGGTCTGCATGATCTTTGTCCAGCTCCATTCGTGGTACAAGTGGTCTCAGCAGGGGAATGTTGAAGAGGCCTGTATTGAGGGAATGAATCGGACTTACCCTGCTTATCTGAACTCTGCCAATCTTGCTGCCTCAGCCATCCCAGTAACAATGTGCTGACCACATACCTTTATAAATGTATTGAGTTATCTTCACACTGAATCAATGACTTCTTTTTATAACTGTATTGAGTTATCTTCACACTGAATCAGTGACTTCTTTTTTGGTTTGGTCCCAACAGGATAACCTGAAGACCATACATGATGCAGGCTTGAGCTCTGGTCACTCTTAGCTCAGAATTCCTTAGAGCATCAGCCTTAATTCCTGCTCAACCTCTTCAGCCTTGCACTGGAAAATGATAATTTTTGCTGGGATTATCAGATGTTCCAAGGGGTTGGACTAGACTCATTAAGAACAAAACCCTCTTATATTTATTTATTGTGGGCTGTTTAATACTGTTCAAACCAGGGTCTTGTCTTATAATAATTAATATTATTATCACATTTCATGTAAATTGGGACCTATCAACAAGGAAAATTTATATTTAATTATTAAAGTCTGAAGAAAAATTACAGTTGAAAAGATCTTTTTATGAGAAAATCATGGAACTCTAACATTAGATATTGCTGCTTATCCTGATTTTAATACACTTTCAACAGTAAAAGAAGTGATAGGTGACATTAATCAAATTTTAAATACAATAATCAAAAATGAGGTGATAGTTCTAGAAAACTTCTGAAATATATTGTTCAAACGCTCTCTGTCCCATAAAAACACATCATTTTAAATCACGAAAGTATAGTTTTAGTATGACATGGATGTTAACATATGTTTTGCAATCAAATAGAAAAAATAATCAATATTGTAATGGCAAATTTGTATCCTCTTTATCCTAATACCATGTTTAAAGAAAAGTTTTCTCTACTCTTTCCGTGAACTAAGGAGAATCCACCAGATCTGTACAAACACAATTTTAGAAGTGTTCTCTAATGACCAGGGTATATGAGTATGAAATTATTTCATAGTCAGCTCTTCTTTTCCACCTCTCCAAAACACAAGAAAAAGCTGTAAAAAGTGTACTCGAAAGTGGGGTTCTATAATCAAGATCACAGAAAAAGTAAAGAAAACCACAGGTAAAAGCTGGCAAACAACTACAAAACCACTATTAATAACTGCAGAACATATGTAGTCTTATGTCGCTAGATGGACACAAAAAACTACACTCACTTGTCAAGTTGAGAAGTGAGAAGAGAAAGTTTATTTTGGTTTAGGGTTTAAATAGGTTTTGGACTTGGACCAGGGACTGGGGGAATGGGTAACACCTTTCTGACCCCACTGGCTAAGCCAAAAAAAAGGAATGTGAAAACAATCTACTTTGTTTATGTTACAGTGCGTCAGAACTCTCCAGTTCAAGAATGAAAACATCAGAAGGCTGAAAAATCAGGGCGACCGTCTTAGACATATAGAATACTCTTAGACAGTCTCCTTTCACGTCTCCTTATCTAAGGACACAGAATACCCAAACTCTAAATTTTTAGGGAGCAGTACTTTTAAGTGTATCCTAGTTGGACTGATGATTGTATATGAGAAGATACCATAAGATAAAATCTTGCATTTCCTGTACTTGTGAAGCAAACTAATCCGGAGTCACATCTAACTTTACCTAGCATATAGATGGGTAATGTGAGTGTAAGATTTTTTTCTCATTCTGTCTTCTCTACATAAGCATTTTAAGTGTGAATATTACAAAGCTGAAAATATGCATAGAATTCAAATATAGTGCTATGGATTCTTTTTTTTTTAATGAGTATGAAACTACATGTTGTTCTCCAGATGCAAAAGGG